>JAQIWK010000642.1:0-14408 GCA_034695265.1 Dissorhina ornata | reverse complement strand
AAAATATTTTATATAAATTATTTTTATAAAAATTAATTAATTCAATAAAATATATTTTTTAATCTACTTATAAAACATCACCATGCTAAAAGTGCTTGATTAGATTTTAATTAAAATTATCTAAAACATATTAATTGAATATATATTTTAATTGTATAATAAAATACTTTATATATTAAAAACAATAGAATTATTTAATTTAAAAATTATAATTTATCAATTTAACTGAACTACTTTATTAATTACATTAACGTATAAATGGTATTATATAAAGTTTATCTGAAATAAATTGATAACAATATATTAACAATTAACATTTTTATAATAAAAATTTTGGTTCGTGGGAAAATCAAGATATATAGTTACTATAAATTTATAATGTTCTAGCTTAAAATTTGTATATTTTGTTTTATTAAATATATTAAATATTGAACATATTTTTAAAATAACATTTATTATAAAAGTTAGAAATGATTTGCTTATATTTAATTTGTATATTAATTTCTTACCTGAATAATGTCCAATCTGTTTATGGTAACAATGGGTGCGAAACGGGTTGGACTCCATATAGTGACCAAAAGTGTTACAAAGTTTTGGACGATTTGGGCACTGAATCGGATGCGGAATCCAAATGTCAGGCACTGAACCCAACGGCAACTTTACCCACAATACACACCAATGAAGAGGAAATGTTTTTATCACAATATTTAAGCAAATATTACGATAAATCAGAAACGGTTTGGTTAGGACTCAAGTGGTCCGAAACGGGTAAACAATTTGTTTGGACCGATAATACAACCATTGATTATAAACATTGGGGTCCCGATGCTCTACTCAATGGTAGTCTAAAATGTGGACAAATGTCACTCAAACCAACTGAATTGGGCAATTGGACAGACAATACCTGTACCCGATCGGCACTAATTGTTTGTCAAACTAAACAACAATTTGCAGACATTTATGAACAATTACATGATTTAAAACAAGAGCTTGATAATTTAAAAGTTAATATTGTGCCCATAGGTTTTATATACACACAATTACCTAATATGTCGGCGCCTATTGATTTATGGCTTAAAACAAAATGGACAGACATCTCTGAACAATATTCGGGATTGTTTTTTCGTGTTATAGGTACAGATGCGGGTGAGTTTGGACAAATTCAGCCAGCTAATCAATTCTCGATATCTTCAGTACACGCTGTAAGTGTCGGGGTTAATTTGCTTACTGATACGAAAGGAGATCAGACATTTGATTTAACCCAAGGTTGGAGTGATTGGATATGGCCTAAGGTTGACCAAGCATTATATGCATTAAAGTTTTACATAACTGGTCACGAAACAAGGCCACGTAATACGGCTGTTAAAATTTGGAAACGTACTGGATAACGCATTTTCAATTATTTTTTTTATATATTAAATTAATTTTATAATATCAATTAATATAATAACATGTTTTAAATACTTTAATATAATAAATATATTATATTGTGAATTTTTTTATAATATATTTTAGTAGATTTTTAATTAGAAATTATAGCTTTGAAAATACATTGACTTATTTATTTTTTTGTTCAAAAAGTTTTGTATACTATGTATTTTTGAATAAATTGTGTTTTTGATAGCGAAATTACAGTTAAAATATTAAACAACAAGCAATATTTGCAAAATTTAAAACTAAAATGCAATTTTTTTTATAATATTGAAAATATATATTAATACCGAAACGTTATTATATTTTATAATGTAAATTTACTTACAATTAGACCGAGGGACATGCCTCGCCGATATCGGGAAAATATTAGTATGTCCGAGTAGGTAATTACATAACCAAAAATTTAGTATATGTCGTTTCGGCTAATTGTGGGGTTTAGAGTGGGTTAAGGGGTAACAACGCATGCCTTTACTATAATGAATCTCATAGACTAAGCATTACTATATTTTTTCTATGGGATTTACTATATAAAGCATGCGTTGTTACCCATTTACCCCTCCTAAACCCCACCATTAGCCCAAACGACATACTAAATTTTTAGTTATGTAATTACCTACTCGGACATACTAATATTTTCCCAATATCGCCGCGGCATGTCCCTCGATCTAATTGTTAGATAATTGGCAAAACAAATTCATTATAACATATTTATTATAAACACTTAAAATATAATTAATTATAAATTATGCATATAATTGTATTTAAAAATATAACATTCATTAAAATGAATATATTATGTTATAAAAATCTATATATTTGAGATTAAAATATTACCATGATAAATTTCTAGTCTTATATTAAAATTGTTTTTAAAGTAAATATTTTTAACCATCTGGATAATTTTTTATAAAATAACAGATATTTTAAAAGTTAAAAATGTTTTACATATATATATTTTGTACATTTATTTCATACCTAAATAATGTCCAATTAGTTTATTGTAACAATAGGTGCGAAACGGGTTGGACTTCATATGGAGACCAAAAGTGTTACGAAGTTTTGGACGATTTGGGTGGTAGTATGTAGTGGTAGTCGATGGTAGTCTAAAATGTGGCCAAATGTTACTTAAACCACAACAATTAGGCAATTGGACGGATAATATGTGTACAAAACCGGCGCTAATTGTTTGTCAAACTGATCAAAAATTTGGTCCCATTTATAAACAATTACTTGATATGACTAACACTATATCAGAAATGAAAGATACTTTGTTTCAACTTAAGTTAAATTTTAAAACTTTAAAAGCCAATCCAGTGCCTATAGGTTTTATTTACACACAATTACCTAATATGTCGGCACCTAATGATTTATGGCCTGAAACTGAATGGACAGACATTTCTGAACAATATTCGGGATTGTTTTTCCGAGTGTCAGGAGGGGGGGGGGGCGAGTGAGTTTGGCCAAATTCAGCCTGCTAATCAATCGTGGATATCTAATGTATACAGTGAAGCTGTAGACTATGGGCAATATACAAAAACTATTCATGGTACAATAGATATAGTTAAAAATTACTGGAACAAAATTTTCTATTTTGGTTATGCCCTTGCTGAAATAAAATTTTTCGCAACTGATGGAGGATCACGACCCCGTAATACAGCCGTTATAATTTGGAAACGTACTGGATGAAATTTCTTATTAAATTAACAAACAATTAACTTTATGTAATCACAAAATTAATTATAAAAAAATAGTTTTATAAACAAAGTAATTATCTCATAGACAACAACAAACTGTTATTGAAAAATTTATTTTTGTTATAATTAATTAATCTAATAAAGTATATTTATAAAATTCATTGTAACGATAATCAAGTGTGTTTACCTGATAAATGGGCTTGTTATCTCTTTATGAATACTAATTATGTTTTGATAAGTTAGTACTCGTTTAGTCTTAGGTTACAAACAAACAAATTAAATTAACGGTGCTATTAATGTATATATAATTTAATTTATAATTGTTACAGACAGTATAATTGTAATAATACTTAATTATAAAAATTTGACTTTGATTTCCAAAATTTATTATTTATTCAATCAGTTAATAAAATAATGAAATAATTTATATTTTTAACCTTTGAATGACATTTATTATTTCCAAATGTTTTTACATACCGCTTTATAAAAGTACCATGATTAGATTATACTTAATTTTAATAGTAATTGGATAAAACATATTCAACTAATTTATAGTCAATTAATCTGTAAAATAATATTTATATTTTATAATTTGGTATAAAATATAAACCAATTTCTAGTCCAATACATTTTGATTATTAAAATAATATAACATTAATATAAGAAAACCTATTTCAATAATGTTTTACTAATTATAATTTGTTATAATAACAATTAAAAATATATATGAAAATAAAATTAATATTATTGTAAAATATATTGCTTAATCAATAATTGATTGAAACAAAACATATAAAGGTAAGTGTTTTGTAAAAGTTATTTTAAAAAAAATCAGGTATACAATAAATTCAATGTTTATTATATAAAAGTTTACTGATATAGTCCTAGGTCACTTACGTCTATAAATTTTGTTTACTTGGAATTGGTATCAATTTATAACAATACTTGACATTTATAATAATTTGTTAATAATTAGGATTATAATATGTGAGTAAATCAAGATAAATATTCATTATAAATACTTGATTTTAACTTTATAATATAATAATTTCTTAACATATAAAATATAAAATATTTTATAATTTTTTTAAAGTTAAAAATGTTTTACATATTTTTGTTTTGTATATCAATTTTAAACCTAATTAATGTCCAATCAGTTTATGTTGCCGATGAATGCGAAACGGGTTGGACTGCATTTGGTGACCAAAAGTGTTATCAAGTTATAGAAGAAATGGCCACTGAATCGGACGCCATAACCAGATGTCAGGAACTGAACCCGACGGCAACTTTACCGACAATATTGGTCGCCGAAGAAGAGATGTTTTTATCACAATATTTAAGCAAATATTACGATAAATATGATTTTGCGTGGATTGGACTCAAGTGGTCCGAAACGGGTAAACAATTTTTATGGACAGACAATACAACTCTAGACTATAAACGATGGGATCCCGAAGCCCTACTCGACGGTAGCCTAAAATGTGGCCAAATGTCACTCAAACCTAATTCATTGGGCAATTGGACGGACAATGTTTGTACAAAACCGGCACTAATTGTTTGTCAAGTTAAACAACAATTTGCAGACATTCATAAACAATTACGCGATGTAATTGCAGTTGTTGAGCAACAAAAACATAAGCTTGATGAATTAGAAACTAAAGTTTCACACATATCTACTAGCTCAGTACCAATAGGTTTTATTTACACACAATTACCTAATATGTCGGCACCTATTGATTTATGGCCCGAAACTCAATGGACAGACATTTCTGGACAATATTCGGGATTGTTTTTCCGAGTTTCGGGTTTAGATGCGGGTGAGTTTGGCCAAATTCAGCCTGCTAATCAATCGTGGATATCTACAGTGAGAAGTGTAGGTGTAAAAGAACTGGATGGTGATCATATCACAAGTATGATAGAGTTAAAACAAAATACTTGGTCTGATGAATTAGTTCCTGGTGATTACCACACATTACAAGATATGAAGTTTTACGTTACTGGTGGTGAAACACGACCTCGTAATACAGCCATTAAAATATGGAAACGTACTGGATGAATTATTTATTATTACTTAATACTTATCAAGTATATAAATCATATTTTAAACTGTTATAGAATATAACTTAGAAATACTAGAAAATAGCTAAATAGTAGACTCTGTTATAATAAATATTGTAGTCATTAGTAATGACCAAGGTAACACTAATGTTCACAATATTTATAATTATACTATACTTTTTATCTATTTTCTAGTAGTCCTAAAATATAACTATTATTATGAGACTACTATCATCAAAATAAATTTTTTTGATAGATAATTTAATTATTCTAACAAATAAAATTCATAAATTACTATCTGAACAAAATAATTAATTGTAAATTATCATTTCAATTTTACAAATTCTATGTTATTCTCTTATATTGAACATGATGTGTTTGTTATAAAATTATAATTATTTAGCTATTAATTAAAATATAAACTAATTTTGATGACATAAAACTTATTTGTTATTATGGTATTAATCCGCGACTATTCAGCCAAAGGGTGGCAGGGTAATGTTTAAAATGTTATTTAATTAAAAATAAAATTATATATTTATTCAATAAAATATTTTAAATAATAATTTTTAACTCTCAATTAATTTGTTTGATTAAAAAATAATTACTATTTAAAAGTTTAAAATAAATTCAAAATTCTATTGAAATACAGCTATAAAAACCTAATGTTATTTTCTCATAGAATGGTTTTTACCATTTTTTGTCTAAACACCTCAAAGCACAGCCACTTTATTCCAGTACCTTTTTATACCACAACTCTAAATATAAGCGTATATAAAAAGGTTGACCAAAATAGTAAATAAATTATTTTCAATATTTTTGGACATAAACTATCAAACCTAATGAATAGTAGACTGTATAGTCTATTGAGTGTTTTAGTAATTATAACGCTGTGCAGTGAAGTGATTTGTAGGCGCTATTAATTAAAGTTATTTATAATTTAATTATAATTTAGTATTTGTTATTAATAATATTATTTGTTATTAATAAACAAATTAATCTAACGGTGCTATTGATGTATATATAATTTAATTTATAATTATTACAGATAATATAAATATTGATCATAAAAATATAACTTTTATTTCCAAAATTTATTATTTCAACAATCATTTAATAAATTGATTAAAAATATATTAATTAACAAAATAAAAAATATTTTAAACCTTTGAATGACATTTATTATTTTTAAATGTTATCAATACCGTTTTATAAAAATAATTTAATGTTATCCATAATTTTTATAAGAATTGAATGAAACATATTTAATTAATTTATATTCAATTAATCTGTAAAATAATATTTATATTATATAATTTGTTTTAAAATATAAACTTATTTCTAGTTTAAAACATTTATAAATTAATATAAAATTTATATAAGTAATAATATTTTAATAATGTTTTACTAATTATAATTTATTTTGTTAACAATTAAAAATATTTATAAAAGTGAAGTCAAGATAATGGTAAAATATATTGCTAAATCAATTGAAATTAATTTGAAATAATACTTGACATTTATAATAAATTGTTATTTATTAATGTTTATTAACTAAGTTGTATATGGCGTTCACGTACATCTTGATAATATAATAATTTTTGTTACATAATAAACTAGAGTCTAGTTACTAGACCATATTTAAGGTAATTTAAGCAAATTTAATTCGACAAATGGCCACTGGCCAGTGTGTAAAACCCGATAGTTGTGGTCACCGTAAGCCCATTGCATGTTATAAGATGCGCTCGTATGCGCACAATTCACTGTACAGTATGCAGTGCACACTGCTTTTCAATGCGTGCATTAGTTTTAACATATACTTCAATGCGCTTAAAGTGACAACAACTATCGGGTTTTGCACACTGGCCAGTGGCCATTTGCCGAATTAAATTTGCTTAAATTACCTTAAATATGGTCTAGTATATTATGTAACAAAAATTATTATATTATCAAGGTGTACGTGAACGCCATATACAACTAAGATTATAATATACGAATTAAGATAAATATTTAGTATAAGTTTTAGCTTTTATTTTCATTATATCTTGTAAAATGCATTTTCCGTAATACTTTCCGTAGTGTAGGGCTTGCTCATCTTTTATTCATAAATTAATATTACCAAGTTCATTTAATTTTACAACCCTTTTAATATATTTTTAATTGACAAATATTAACAAATAATTGACCCTGTATACGTTTTTAATACTTTAAACATTAAGTGCTATCATTCAAAAAACTTAATCAACCAATAGTTAACTAAATTTATTAATCATTACTAAATATACATGTCTTTAATTATATCATATTTTTTAAACAAATGAATTAGTTATTATTTTATAATTATTTTAAGTTAAAAATGTTTTTTATATATTTATTTTGTATATTAATTTAAAAACTAATTAATGTTCAATCAGTTTATGTTACCGATGGATGCGAAACGGGTTGGACTGCATTTGGTGACCAAAAGTGTTATCTAGTTATAGAAGAAATGGCCACTGAATCGGATGCCATAACGAGATGTCAGGCACTGAACCCGATGGCAACTTTACCCACAATACTGGTCGCCAAAGAAGAGATGTTTTTATCACAATATTTAAGCAAATATTACGATAAATATGATTTCGCGTGGATTGGACTCAAATGGTCCAAAACGGGTAAACAGTTTTTATGGACAGACAATACAACACTAGACTATAAACACTGGGTCCCGAGGCTCTACTCGATGGTAGCCTAAAATGTGGTCAAATGTCACTCAAACCAAATGAATTGGACAATTGGACGGATAATGTCTGTACAAAACCGGCACTAATTGTTTGCCAAACTAAACAACAATTGGCAGATATTCATAAACAGTTACGCGATTTAATAGCAATTGTTGGTCAACAAAAACAAGAGCTTGATAATTTAAAAACTGATCAGGTGCCCATGGGTTTTATATACACACAATTACTTAATATGTCTGAACCCATTGAACTATGGCCTCAAAATAAATGGTCAGACATTTCTGGACAATATTCGGGATTGTTTTTTCGTACTATAGGTTCAGATGCGGGTGAGTTTGGACAAATTCAGCCTGCTAATCAATCGTAGATATCTACAGTAACAAGTGCAGTTGTGCATGTACAATACGATCAAAAAACACATAGTAGTGTAGAGTTGGAGCAAAATAAATGGTCAAGTGAATTGGTCCCTGGTGACACCGTTTTAGATGGGATGCATTTTTACTTAACTGGTGGCGAAACACGACCCCGTAATACAGCCGTTAAAATTTGGAAACGTACTGGATAAAATTATTTATAAAATAAATAAATTATTAATTTAATATGTTTACATAAAAAAATTTGTTCCATTATATAATATTATAATTTATTTTTATTAATAATTTATAAATTAATAATTGTATCTTATAAACTTAAATCTAACAAATAAAAAATGTTTTGTTATTTTATAATTTATTTAAATTGCAAAAAAAATTTTTTAAAATAAAGATACTATATATAAAAATACTCTATTTGGGAAATTGTATCACTCATAAAAATAATTACTATTTTTTGTAGATATTTCATAACCATTAAATCCTATTGTGGTAGTCAAACTACGGTTCAATTAATTATAAATTGTTAAATGTATATTCACACTATTAGTTACACATTTTTAAATACATAAAAAGATATTTATTTATTGAATTTTATTTGTTACAAAAATATTTATGTAATTCAATAGTAAATATTTATGATGGGATACTATATGGAGTACAGTAACCAGACTTTTTAATATCACCCATAAATGTATAGTATTGTTGTTCAGCATTGAAAACAATGGGTGGGCTATCAATGGACAGTAGTGTCCGGTAATCATTCAATAGTCGTCTCCCGTTTGACGTCATATTGTAGGCCAAAGCGACCGGCAATTGGTCGCAAGACTTTTCACGATTTTTCGGTAATTCAGGCAAAAAATGGTCAAAAAATGTGGCCGTTTTTGTGGCAAACTTTGGATAATATTTTTCAAAAATATCTTTTGGTAATGACTTTTCCAAATTAATTGCTTGTTCGGGTAATTTTGTTTGTTTATTACCCACAATATCCAGTATAGGTCTAACTAATTGATCATAGATATAACACATATCGCCAAATCCTATTTGAAATATTTCTTTAACCCTAGCTTGGTTATAATAAACCAGTACATCTGTTTCAATATTAGACTTAACTATTGTATGCGTTGGCCAATCGTATCGCTTTCCCTCATTAAAACCGACGGGCAATAGGTTTTGGTCGTCAGATAATTGCCACTTTAGTATCGCATAGTCGACGATATAGGCGTGAAATATGTAGAAAATTGGGCTTTTAATTAGAAATATTAAACTTTATTTTAGTTTAATTTAGTAGCAGTTATAATCTCAATAAACATATACAGTTAAATCTCGCGCTCATAATGTAAACAACAGTATAAATATACACTTTTGTATTGCTTATGCTATTGCTTAGAAATTATGTTTACAGGTAGGTGTTTATTAAGGTTATAACAGATAATAAATTAAAGTTAACATTTACTCATTAGTAGCCCAAGGTATGCTCATATCACCCTCGTATCCACCGGTACTTAAATGTATCTTAAAGTGTGCCGTAAATGTTAAAAGTGTTTTAAAATGTGACCAACTTTTTGATGTTTGGGTAAACGATGTGACCCACTCTGGGCCCTCCCAAACCGGTATAGTTTTGTTTGCAGTCCATTGCCTTTTGAGACAATGAGGTGACGGAAACTCAACCGTTTGGTTGGCAAACAACCCGTCGGGTACACAATACCCGTTATGTTGATCACCAGCGGTTCCAAACGTTTTCCATATTGAACTCTTCTCGGGCGCCGCAAAGTCACCGATAGTTTCCTATAAATAAATATAGATAATTGTAATTAAAAAACATTTGTATAATCTCAATAAACATCTACCTTTAAAACTAGCGCTCATAATATAAGCAATTGCACAAGTATTACAAATGTTTGCTTTTATGCCATTCCTTATATTATAAGTGCAAAGTTTAACTGTAGATGTTTATTGAGTTAATAGCAATTATTAAATATAAAAAAAACTCACCCAATAAGGAATTGTTATATTAATATTAATTTTTCTCATTTGCAGTTCAAATTGATTGATATACCATCGATGCCATAGAAAGCCATCGTTAAACTTATGTCCGTACGGCCAATACGACCCGTGCACTAATGACATGGCATCCATCACCCCATTGGCATACAATGCCTTAAATACGTCCACTAAATCAGACATTTCTTGTTTGGACAGACATTTGATGTCTTTGCGGACCCGCAGTGTCTTACACGGCGGCCGTAATGGGTTAGTCCGTGCGAACCGACTCTGGATGTAATGCTTAACAGTTTCCAACTCTTGGTCCGTAAATTGTGTTTCATGAAGACAATTATCATGGTTGTTGGTAGGTGTTTTGCAGCCATTTAATCTTTATTTAATATATTATAATTTATATTACTTATAACTTATTATTAAAATTAGATATACTTATAATCTCAATAAACGTTTACAGTTAAACTCCACGTCAATAATGTAAGGAATGGCATTTAAAAAATTTTAAAAATAAAAATGTCTAAAAGCATCTAGATCAATTAAATAATTAATAATAAAATCTATGTAATATATTTTATAGTATATTTAAAAATTACTTACCATATACTGAAAAACACAGTATTTGTATATAAATAATAATAAATTTATATATAATTTTCATTTGAATAAAATATTTGTTTTTAAATTTTATTTGCAATGAAATTATATTTATTTTATAATCAATTATAAATGTATTAATAGACATACTAATTTATTTATAAATTTTTAAATTAATTTTTTAAGTACAAAAAATTATAATCAAATTATTTTTTATTAATATATTAAATGAATTAAAATGTAAACTCATTGTACGTATGACTTAACAACAAAACATATTGTTAGACACGTGATTATGATTGCAAATTATATACAAAATTAATCTCTATTTTGATTTAGTTTTCAATTAAAATTTATTTAAATAATTTACAAGTTAACATTGCATAGTGAATTGGCCAGTTTTATTAAAAAATTTATAAATAAGATAATATATTGTATACAAAAAAAAGAATATACAGTATTATGTAGTATATAAATTATCTTTGCTGATGGTTGGGTTTAGCAAGATAATAAAGTAGTCAAAGTATTTCATAACAATAGTGAATGCCCTAGATTTTCATAAATAATTTATGTATTTTCTAACATCTGGATGATTATTCTTATTGTTTAAAGCTATGTATTTATAGTATATTTCAATAAAACATTTAATAACATGTAACATAAAACAAATGTAAGATCACAACATGTAGGTAAATCAAGATAAGTATTAAGTATAAATTCACTTGATTTTATTAGTTTATAACTTTTATTTTATATTTTATTAATTTCCAAAATATTTAGTAATTTATATTTGTTGTAAAATTTTTAAAAATGTTTTACATATATTTTTTATGTGTATTAATTTCATACCTAAATAATGTCCAATCATCTTATGGTAACAATGGGTGCGAAACGGGTTGGACTTTATATGGTTACCAAAAGTGTTACAAAGTTTTGGACGATTTGGGCACTGAATCGGATGCGGAAACCAAATGCCAGGCACTGAACCCAACGGCAACTTTACCCACAATACACACCAATAAAGACAATATGTTTTTATCACATTATTTAAGTAAATATTACAATAAATCAGAAACTGTTTGGTTGGCACTAAAGTGGTCCGAAACGGGTAAACAATTTGTTTGGACAGACAATACTGCGATTGATTATAAACAATGGTCACCCGAAGCACTACTCGACGGTAGTCTAAAATGTGGTCAAATGTTACTCAAACCAAATGAATTGGGCAATTGGACGGACAATACCTGTACCCGATCGGCACTAATTGTTTGTCAAACTAAACAACAGTTTTCAGACATTTATAAACAATTACAGGATTTGAAAACAAGTGTTGAACAACAAAAACATGATTTTATGGGAAAATTTGCCGAACAGACAGCCATTTTAGATCGGCAAAAACACGAACTTGATGAGTTAAAAACTAATATTTCACAAATTGTAGCTAGTGTAAATGGTTCAGTACCCATAGGTTTTATATACACACAATTACCTAAGATGTTGGCACCTATTGATTTATGGCCTAAAACTCAATGGACAGACATTTCTGGACAATATTCGGGATTGTTTTTTCGTGTTGAAGGTTCAGGGGCGGCTGACTTTGGACAAATTCAACCTGCAAATCAATCGTGGATATCTACAGTAAGAAGTGAGGGAACACTTACAAATTATACAGATGTACATAGTCAATTAACAGAATTAAAACCAAATGGATGGTCTGATGATGTGGTACCTCAAATTTCATTAAGTGTAATGCATCTTTATGTAACTGGTGGCGAAACACGACCCCGTAATACAGCCATTAAAATTTGGAAACGTACTGGATAATCTAATTATTTAATTATTACGAAAAAATAATAAACATATTAATTTTTATTTTAATATGAGTAGCTAAATTTTATAAAAAAATTTATTATAAACATAATAAATATTTTAATTGCTTTAAATCAAATTGCTCATCAAAATGCTTTAAATTTTTTGAATAATAATTGTATTTGAAAAATTTGTTTAGTTAATTAAGTCATCGATAATACAACTTATTATAAATTATATTAAATACAATTTATTGTATAAAACTAATTAATATAAATTTTATATATAATTAGTAATTTATATAAATGTAATAAAATATTATAAAATTAGTAATATAGTTGCTATTTATATTATATAAAATTTTGTAAAAACTATTTTATAAACATGATATTTGAATTTCAATATATTTATATAAAAAATGCCAATTTATTTTGTTATGCTTAACAAAGTGAAAATTAATGTATTTTATATGTATATAATATACAATATAATATTAAAATTGTCAAAAGTTAGTCTAACAAGTGAATAAAATGAATATATTTAAATAACAGTACAATTTTATTTAATTATTAGTTAAAATGCTTTTAATTGTTAGTATCTTGATTATTATAAAATTTAATTTTGTTTATACAGCCATTGAATGCGGTACACATTGGACATCATTTCGTACTCAAAAATGTTACAAAGTTTTGGACGATTTGGGCACTGAATCGGATGCGGAAATCAAATGCCAGGCACTGAACCCAACGGCAACTTTACCCACAATACACACCAATGAAGACAATATGTTTTTATCACAACATTTGAGTGAATATTACGATAAATCAGATGCCGTTTGGTTGGGACTTAAATGGTCCGAAACGGGCAAACATTTTATATGGACTGATAATACAACTCTTAATTATAAACATTGGAGTTTTGATGCATCACTTGATGGTAGTCTAAAATGTGGCCAAATGTTGCTTAAACCCCAACAATTGGGTAATTGGACGGATAATTACTGTTCAAAACCGGCACTAATTGTTTGCCAAACTGAGCAACAATTTTGGTCCCTCTATGAACAATTAGTTGATTTAACAAATAATTTTAAACAACTGAATAATACCATGCTAAATTTGAAAAATAATCAAACAACTTTGATTAACAACAACAATGAGTTAACAACACTGGTTAATAAACAAAAACAAAAACTTATTGTTTTAAAAACTAATTTTTCACAAATATCAACTTGCTCAATACCCATAGGTTTTATATACACACAATTGCCTAATATGTCGGCACTTTATATATTATGGCCTAAAACTCAATGGACAGACATTTCGGGATACTATTCGGGGTATGTACTATTTAACCCCGGGGTTAACCCCAGTTTTTTAGCCCCAGTTTTTAAAAAATATATCAATCACCTAATAGTGCATTATATTATGTCAACTCTTATCAAATTTAATATCAATTTTATAAAACTTTTAGTCACCTGACACCTCCTGTTGATTTTTGGGAGGCGTTTAAAATATTTTATTAATTTAATTTTTTTTAAATTAGATTTCTACAATCACCTATTAGTTATTTATATCATGTCAAATCTTATCAAATTTAACTTCAATTTAATAAAACTTTTAGTTACCTGACATCTCCCGTTGATTTATGGGAGGCGTTTGAAATATTTTATTAATTTAATTTTTTTAAATTAGATTTCTACAATCACTTAATAATTCACTATATCA
>JAQIWK010000641.1:0-14411 GCA_034695265.1 Dissorhina ornata | reverse complement strand
TTCAAATAATTTTTGCCCCATTTTTCATTCCTATACCTTAAAAAAAGGAGTTTGAAAGTCCTTTTTGCCCATTGTCACTATAGACAGTATAGTTTAAAGACTTTTTCATAAGTATATATTGAAATATTATTGAAATCTTAAAAAACAATTTTATTAACAATTTATTTATAATAATAACAATCATTAAATGTTTTATTGCATAATTATGAGCTATTTAGTTAACAGCATATTTAAGCACAATGTATAATTTGACCAAAATTATTTATTATTAAATGGGACTAATTGTTGTTTAATTAATATAATATCGTAATCAAGATAAATTTAATAATAAGTTAGTTATAATATTTATTTTTGTGTTTAATGTCTTTCAAGTAATTTTGCAGTGAATTTAATAGTAGAAATGCATGCAATCATTACAATGTATATTATAACTTTATTTTTTGCACTGTAACACATTTGACTAATTATACCATGATACTATACATATAGCAATTAATTTAGTATTAAACGTATTGTAATTAATGATCTAATTTAATCGTTTCCAGAAATATTACGATCAAAACGATCGGCTGACACGACGACGACATCGAAGAATAAGTGTGTCTGTGATTGTGACTGTTAAAGACTGGTCCGTATTACGTACTCCGTAAACCTATTCAATTACCTTGCAACTTTTCATTGCATCACAATGTATTATCTAGCATTTTTCAAATGTAATCCAATTGTATGTTTAGTATTGTATGTTTTTAATAATTAGTTTTTTAATCATTAGTTAATAAACACTTGTAATATATATATATAATTGAAACAAGAATTAATCTCAAAATAAATTTTTTAATTTCACTTATTATTACAATAATTTAATCTAAATCACAGGAAAAAACTTTTTTTTATAATATTTTATTTAAACTTTAGTTTTTATTTAAATATAATTATTTTTTAACACAAATTATAGGAGGAATTTAAATCAAACTTTGAAAACAATTAATGAAATATTAATAAAATGATCTGATTTTTAAAACAAACAAAAAACATTGAACTATAAAAAATTTAATGTAATTTAAAAACAATTAACTGTTGCCATTCGTCCAATTGATCTGATCATATGTATACTTTTGATGATTGTCTTTAGAGTCTTCATTGAGTGGAAGCGTTGAACTGCTTGTCTTATTTGAATTTAATTGCTCGTTAGCTAACGAGTCTTCCATTACATTTAGTTTATTTTTATTTTGTCTACAATTTCTAATTTTGATAATAATGTAAATTATAGTCAACGGTATGGGTGTCATGACAGAGGCGGCCACCGGTACGACAGCCGCCAAATCGGCGTCGGGTTGCGGTAACGATGCGGTTAACAATACTATAGCAACGCCTGTGTTTTGTATTCCCGTTTCAACGGCTATCGCTATTCGGTCGGTAAATGATTGCCTAAAAAATATAGCGGCAATCAGTCCGACCAGAAATCCGGACCAAACGTTCACAGAAGCGGCTAATAATATACGCCATGACATCATCCGAAACATATATAGATTAGCATAAGTGCCAAAAATTATTATAAATATAATCATTCCTATCGATACGGGCGCTAAGATGCGGCGACAAATCTGAATATTTTTTAAATAAAATTTTTAGTAAAAAAACAAAACAAAAAAGTGTCATTAAAATGCATACTTCGGCCACTTTTGGTAGAAATTTTTGAAAGAGTAGTCCAACGCCTAAGAAGATAGTCATTGAAGCCAAAGATCCAATTATGTTAGGCCAGGGCACTTTTGTGGTCGTGCCTTCAAATATGGTACGGCCCAATGTGAACAACCATAACGGCATCGTAACTATCAATTACAAATCAATTAATTAATTACATTTATTTATCTTTGTTTTATTCAATCAATTTTTTTTATCAAATCATGTGAAATATAAATTTATATTTTAAATTCTACTATTCATTTATAATAATTTTTTAAATATTATAAAAACAAAAATAAAATCACAAACTTTTGCTATAAATTCAATGCAATCCATATACAGGTATATATGGTATTAATTACTCAAAAAAAGATTTGTTTAATTTTCGCTGTCATTAAAAACAAAATTATTTTCTAGTTTTTACTATAAATGTAAAAATAAAAATTACTGTTAATTATTGGCAGTAATGTTTGCCAATAATGCCCGTAAGTTACACTCATTTATTGATATAATGCCAAAAAACAATTGAAATTTAAGCTCAAATTAATGGCTGTATTATGTGAATGAATAACAGCAGGTATTGTTTTTTTTAAACACTTGAAATATCATAATTAATTAAAATAAAAATCATTAAAACAATTTAAAATCTATTTAAAATCTAAATAATCTTATAAAATATAAAATAAGTTTTAAAATTAGCAAAACATAAATGTATTGTAAAAATCATTTACTATTTTAAGACTAAAAACTAGTGGATAAGGATGTGGTTATATCCTCTGCGGAAGCGTTATATGAGTTCAAAATAATTTAAACAATAAGTCGTTTGACAGACAAT
Organism: Dissorhina ornata; assembly: GCA_034695265.1. NCBI lineage: Eukaryota > Metazoa > Arthropoda > Arachnida > Sarcoptiformes > Oppiidae > Dissorhina > Dissorhina ornata. The sequence goes on along the minus strand of JAQIWK010000641.1, from coordinate 11,893 downwards.
TAGGATTAAAGATAATTAAATACAATTAAAACTTACAAATGGCTGATAGAGTGCTAATGAAAGTCATGGTAATACTGAGGTTGAGATTACCGCCCAACAGGAGAGTCCACATATTGCTGGCGCCGCCACCAGGACTGGCGCCGAACACAAACAATCCTAATCGGAGGTATGACTCCGTGAACAACAGTTGGCCCGCGAAGTATGCAAACTAATGGTCACACAAAACAAAATTAAATTAATATCATTAGAGATTGATATATGGATTAAGTGATGTGATGTATACCAAAGGCATGAATAGGTATTGACACACAAATCCAATGGTGGGTGCGATGGGTCGCCGAAGAACTTGCAGTACAATATTCATGTCGAGAGCGCATCCCATGTTTATGTAGTTAATGGATATCAATACGGCCACACATACGGTGAAGATTTTGGTCAATTGGCTCATCGGTCGCACCACACTTATGGCCAGTCGTTCACTCACATCGTTTGTATCGTTTTTATTGACCAATTGAAGCCAAGAGTGGCCCAAAAACTTGCCCTTTAACTCAAACGTGCCATTAAGTGACCCATCGGTGGCCACAACTGGACTCTTATGGCCGACCAATTCGACTACGGATGTGTCGCCCACATACACATCATAATAGTCTTTGGCATTCAACTTATGGACAGATTTATTCAATTCAAATGACACGGATATGATATCGTCTTCTTTCAATTGATTCACTATCGATGGTTTGAATGTCACACTAAGGGCTGCCGTCACCTCCAGAAGCAACAGAATGGCCGATAATATCAACGCCAACAACACAACCGGACACATCACTCCCTATGGATTCAATGGTTTGGTCAATAAATATGATGACTATTTGGACACAAATTTAAATAAAATAATTCAATCAATACTTGAATACAAATAATGGTTTGAATGATATTTGAAATACAATCAGAAGTGTAGTGAATGTGTTGTGAAAAGTGATCACAACTTTTGGTGTACTTTAAGTGCTGTGAATGACAACAAAACACCAATCAGTGAAACACTGCTCTACTATTGCATGCATTGAGTGACTGTTGAATAGACACGGCATACAACTTATCACTCGCCATATATTATATGCCTTTTATTTAACAAATTAGATAAATATATATTTAATACTGATTATGATTTTTTTTAAAATTTGGGTTTAAACTTTGTTTAACAAATATTGTTAATTCCAGTTATAATTATTAAAAAAACATAAATACCTATTAAATTGTATTTAAAAATTATCAGTATTTGTTTAACGCACCCAAATAGTAAATGTTTTAATTGCTAAACAAACGGTCAATTTTGTTTCAAATTATAGTAAATAAATGGACTAGATAGTGTAAATATTACTAGATGATAATATAATTTACATTAAAGCTTTTATCATAGATTTGGTAAATTTGTTGGCATATATTAAATGCCCGGCCTTTCATATGGCGTTGAGTCAAGCTATTCAACAAATATGTTACGCAATACTGTATTTAAATGCCTTTCAGTACTGAATGCACTAAAAATTGAAGATTGGATGAACGCAAAGCACTAAACATTGTATTTCATTATGTACTCAATTAGAGCTCACTTTTTAATTGTTTCAAAAACTAAAATCTTTACCTAATTTTATGATATCTTCAAATATACAAACTATGATAATAGAAAAAGTTATTACAAACTAATCTTTAAATCATTTAAAGGTTTTAAATTATAAATTATAACAGTTTGACAATCCATTAAATAAATTGTTATAAATTGTTGTAACTAATAAGTAAAGTTTCTTAAAAGTTTGAATACATATCTGATAAATATATTATATATATATTATTTATTATAATAAATATATTAAACATTTATTTAGCCCTTTAAGTCCTTAATTTAATATAGTTAAAGGCCTTTTCACTTGAAGCTATTGTATTCAAATAAATATATTGCATAATGACTTGTTGTTCATTGAATTTAATGATTTGGCAATAATTATCATAAGAAATATTTCTTTTTCAAAATGATTTAATACACAGATATTTTATTTTTACAATAGTATTGTATTTTGGTTAAATTATTTTGCATTCAATTTAATTTCAAGCCATGATATAAGCTATAAATTATAGCCTATAATTTTAATTGTAAAATATATTTAATTAAATTTTATATTTAAATCGTATTTCATATGTGTATTATAGAGCAATATAAATGAAAGCTAAATATATTATATTAAATACATTCACATTATATTAAATAAAATATTAATTTAATTATAAATTGATTAACTGTTTGTTTAGACATTCAAAAAAATAAATTATATTATATATGAATAAAATTAATGTTATAATAAAATTAAATAAAATTGAATGCTATTTATAAATATAATAAATTAGTAAAAACTTACTTATAAAAAAGTTAGATGATTATCTAGTAGAAAGTAATCTGGACTTAAATGCCATACAATAGTCCAAAAATAAATATATAATTAACTAAATTGTTGTGAATTATTATTTGTGACACAAACACGTCTGCCAACCAAACCAAACATACATATGAATGCAAAACCAATTGTAAATATGAGTCCAGTCTATTAAATGGTAAAATTTAGGAAATACTTTTGCAAAGAAAAAGTAGGACAAAGTTTGAACCAGTTTTGCGTCACTTTTGTTGAGCCACAAACTTTTCTTGAATAACAACTTATATTTGTTTTAATGAATTATATTCACTATACGATAACCACTGTATAATATGTTACTGAATAGTAATCTGAATATTAACGTTACTTACTATAGAAATACCGTATCTATATTAATGAAATCATAAAAAACTATCACTTGTCACTTGAAATAACTATTTGCTGCCAATTGAATGGCACTTTTAATCCTAACAATTAAATTTCAATGGTTAGTATTTGAAGGACTTTTCAAAATATAAAGTTGTTATTTCATAGTACATATAGTTTATAGCCAAACAACTTTTGTTTGCTTTAATCAAACATTAATTTTGCAAAAATAAAATAATTATTTGATTTTAAAATATTTTAAAATTCAATGCCTGACTGGAGAGAGCAGTATTATAAAAGAAGTTCAATAAAACGACAAATTGAAGCCTTAATTATAAATTTACTAACAAATGTGAACCAACTTTTCGTATCACTCGTTGACTAATACACTTTGAAAGCATAAAAAAGTGCTCCCAATTTATATACTCAATTCAAATGGACACCAATTTTAATGACAAAAATAGTAATTATTTATTAAATTTCAGTCAAATTTTAAATACTATTTTAGTATTCAATCAAAAGTATAAATTAAATTTATTTCTTAAGTGTCAATACATCTGTACTGTAATCATTAATAAACAGTTAATTATCATAACATACTTCTGGTTTATATAACAATTGAGTGCAACTTTGATTGTCTTTATGTATCAATAGAGTAAGGGATGGGATGGGAAACGGGAGGGCAACTACTGGAATACAGTATAAAATTCTTATGCATATAAAAAATTAATTAAATAAATAAAAACAAACCTTTAAATAAAGATATAAACCGAGAAAAAATATATTAATATTAATACTAAATATTGATATAAGAATACAATTTTTTAATTTTTAAAAAATAGTAATCTAATCGAGTAATGAAGTAACATTACAATGGTTTGAAACCGATTGGCCGTTCACTTGACCAGCTATTGGTGGCGAAGACATCACTTGAGGCTGTAGTGGAGGCGGGAGTACAGGACTGGCGGTGTCATTGATAGGATCAAACAGAAGGGATTGATTGGGAGTACAATTATTATAAACGTAATTTTGATTATTTGGTAATGGGTTGGGTTGCGCTACACTGTGCTGGTAGGGTTGAACTGTACTTTGCGGCAAATTCTGTGGCACACTGTATGACATATTTGATTGCAAACTCTGTGGCAAACTGTACGTTGCATTCTGTAGTGAATTTTGTGGCACACTATATGACACATTTGATTGCAAGCTTTGCGGTGTACTGTATGTCATATTCTGCAGCGTATTCTGTGGCATACTTTGCGGCACACTATACGCCAAATTCTGTGCAGTTTGTGAGTAACTTTGTGGTACATTATATGTCATATTAGGTGCCGTATATTGCGGCAAACTCTGTGGCACATTGTATGGCATACTGTACGGCAAACTCTGTTGTACTGTTTGTGGCGTAGAATAAGACAAACTTTGTGACAAATTGGGGGTAAAATTTTGGGATGTATTTTGTGAATAATTGAGCGACAGATTAGGTGATACATTTTGTGTATAACTTTGTGGTAAGTTTTGGGGTAAACTTTGAGAAATATTCTGTGCCGTGTTTTGAGGAATATTCTGTAGCATATTCTGGGGTAAACTTTGAGGAATATTTTGTGCTATATGTTGTGGAATATTCTGTGGTAAGTGTTGTTGAATATTCTGTGGTGTGTGTTGTTGATTACTCTGTGGTATGTTTTGGGGAATATTCTGTGGCATATTCTGGTGAAAAGTTTGTGGTAAACTTTGAGGAATATTCTGTGACATATTTTGAGGCAAATTCTGAGCTATATTTTGTGATAATTTTTGATTAAAATTTTGTGGAATACTCTGCGGTATATTTTGTGGTAAATTCTGGGATAAAGTTTGAATTGTATTGTTAGGCAAGTGTTGCGGCAAATTCTGTGGTACAGTTTGAGACAAATTTTGTGAGACATTTTGAGGCAAATTCTGGGATAGGCTGGTGGGCGGGTAGTTTTGAGCGGGTGGTACAATTGGATAGTAATTGTTTGGTGTCATATTTGATGCGGGGATGGGTTTAATTGAATTAAAGTTTTTCAAATAATCTTTCAGTTTAGGAGTGTTTGAATTGTCACCATTTGTGGCCATATAATTGTTATTCAAATTTTGATCATTAAAATTATTGTTAAAATTTGGTTTCCTATGAGATGAGCTAATTTGAGTCCTTTCCTCGTCTTGAACCCGACAAACACCACGCGTTCGGGCGTGAAGTCTGTCGACAATGTTTTGAAACTTTTGATAAAACTCTAAACCCTTTTTTGAATTGGTTTGCAATTCTTTGAAGATATCAAACGTATGAATAAGTGAAGCGATACGAGTGCTTCTGTTGCGTTCATTATCCAACAGAGCTCTTCGAGTTTCAGTGTATTTAGCGTTAGCTTTAGTTAAAGCCCGCAGAATATTCTCCTGAGCCGATAGATTCTGTTCAATCAAACCTTTTGTTTTGTCGTATTTCTTAATCTCATTGTTAAATACTTCTTCAATCTGTTGTTTGTTGTGAGTTAACACTTGTTTCATCAGATCGTCTGAAGCCATTGTATCTCTAAGTTGGTTCTCCAGCAGTGAGCGTTGATTCTTCATTTCGTTCACTTTGTCTAACAGTTTCTCCATTTCAGCCAAATTTGATTCATCAAACGGTACGTTAGATTCACTCGAAGGCAATAGTGACGACACTGTTTGAGCTGAAGAGCTAATCAAAAGTTTAATATCATCGCAATGTCTCTCTAAATTGTCTCTTAAAGAACTATTAGAAAGTAATGCTTTTTTATGTATTTCGTCGTGTTTTGCTAACTCTTTGTTGAGTTCAACAACAATCATAGACGTCGGTCTCTTTCCATATAAGCTCTGGTGCTCTTTCTCTTTGCTGTCCTCATCTTCTAGAAGTGTTTTGGTCTCATTGATAGCTCTGTCCACTTCATCACTTATTTCTTCCAATTCGTTCAACACATCCGTCACTTCGCTAACAGCGTTTGGATCGACAGACATTTGAGCGCAAACTTCAATCAATTGGTCGGGAATGTGTTCTTCGCGGACGCGTACAGTGTCTTTGTCTAACTGTAAGGACGACATATAAGCCGCCAACTCATCATTCTTGTCGTCAATTTTAATGCCAATACATCTCATAATTTCATCTTTTTTTGCACTATAAATAGAGTTTGTTTCGTGGGCTTCAATGGGCACCAAACGACCGAATATATCGTTCCCACAAATCTCTGGATCGCAAACACTGAAGGGAATGCCTTTGACGAGAGAAACGCCTTTAACTTCAGTCAGTTTATCACTCGTCGGAACCTTTTCGTGATAAACAAAATCGTTTTCTTTAATAGCGTTTCCAAGTTTAACATTAATCACATCGGAAACAAAATTTAAGGCTTCATTCAGCTCTGGTCTGTCCATCTGTTTGCACTGTTTAATAGCTTCGTTGAGTTTGATTTCTGCTGATTGAAACCAAGCGACGCGTTCACCCATTTTTTGCTGCTCTTCGGCCAGATTTCCCATAAAAAGGGCACAAATTGAGTTATAATACGATACTTTAAACTCAATAAACTTCTTCCACTCTTTGTATATCTTAGAGCCGACGATATCGACAATGGTATGGCTGGCAGTTGTGTTAACTGCCGATTGTAACAAAATAAGTAAAGCGCTGCTGTAGTACTCGACCACTTGAGCGGCCACTTTGGCCACAATCGATGACTTGCGGTTGTCTAGCATTGACTTCTCGAGTATGCATTCCTGCGCTTGAGATAGCATTACCTGAACGAAGAACGACAGCAACTCGTGTAACATGTCTTTGCTTTTATAGAGCCGACTGTCATCTCTCAAGTGTTGGAAAGCCCAGGCGGCGCACTGGAAGTGAGTACACGACACCTTCATATTATCAGCACTGGTCCTCATGTCCAGCGCACCCAACTCTGCGTGAAGAGCACCCACATTGTACAGAATACACGACAATTCAAAGTCCAAATCGCCAATCATTGTCTGACCCGAGTATATGTCGGCCCAAACACACTCTACGCCCACATTGGACTCAAACGCCGAAAACCGGTTCAACAGACTATAGATTTGTGAGTAATATCTCTTGAGTAGTGAACAGCCCGTGAAATCTCGCGGAACACGACTTGCTTTCTGTCAATGCATTCATACAAATGATATCATATTTTTAATGACAATTATATCGGCAAAGTTTGACACAAATCACTCTTACATTCCTAAGCGCTTCCAATTCATTGATCTCTCTTTCGTATGAATTTCCGTCTTCTGAATAGTGTTTGGATATAAACTAAACCAAAACAAGACATTAGTATTGAATGACAATTAGTGGCAATCGAGAGATAATTCATTACATTTTTAAAAGGCATCGCAAAGTCCGGACAAACGGGACTTATTTTGAGCTCAAAGTAAATCATCGGCAGTTTAGGTACCGCTTCCATCGCTTGTGACACTTCTTGAGTAAAAAACAATTCAATAAATATTAGAAATTACAGCAAAAGAAGTAGTAATCCAAGTGATGTCTAATGATATATAAAGATAATGACAATTAGTTGTCTAATGATTGCAAACAATGAGTCAATAAATGCATCAAAATATTGGATGACATTAAAGGTCTTCAGAAGTGTTGTGCGCATGACTTGAGTCATACAAACACAACAAAAAACACAGTTTGTGTTGATTTGGTGTCAATTATAACCTGATTTGACCACTGATTGTCTGAAGACATTCACAACACACTCTGCCATCAAATGCCACTTCCATTAGCTTTGGCTCAAAGACTTCAAAAGAGGGGAATCATTGCCACCGATGTGTCAGAAGACAAGCGGCAAAAAGGTTTGTCTGAAATGTTGACAACAATTGTTTGATTGTTTGGTTGTAATTGTAATGACAGAGCAATTGGAAGAAGTGATTGCCGAAGACTATGACGACAATAGGTTTGAGCCAAAGAGCGGTGCATCAGTGATGGGATGTCCAAACAAATACAATATATACCACGACTGCACTGTTTATTGTCATAAAAAGTACTCCAATGTGACCGAAGAAGTGTCGCCCAAAACCAAACGTAAATATCATAGACTTCTCAAGAGATACCCGTTGCCCGACGGATGGCAACAAGTGTATGATCCGGGAGTGTAAGAGTTGAATGTCTTAAATATAATACTTGGAAGTGATTGTCTTTTCATTTTGGATTCATTTTTGTTTAGTAAATGTTTTTATTACTGGAAGACAGACAACGATGAGGTTTCATGGCTTCCGCCGCATCACCCAAACGCTCGCATCTCTTTATCCGCCGATAAACTTAGAAGTAATGCTTAGATTGAGTCAAATATTTGCATAAATGCGTTATTAATTGATTTGGTTTTTGATATAAAGATTTATTGAGAGACGACGACGATGAACAAGACGGTGATGGATCTGATTCTGATTCACAACTTTCTGACAATTCAAATGATAACACAGATTCGGATTCTTCCGATAAAATGGATAAAAATAGCAATAAATGGCGACAAAACGAGAAGAATAGAGATCGACAGGTGAAGGGCCGTCCCGTTAGAAAGAGCAATGATTTGGATCCAATGGATCCGTCATCCTATTCTGATATTCCAAGAGGCAAATGGTCGGATGGATTGGATAAGAAGGGCGACGCTAAGAGTGGCGTTGACTCGACAGCAGCGGGACCTCTGTTTCAGATGAGACCCTATCCTAGTCCGGGAGCTGTTCTCAGATTAAATCAAGAAAAACCTAAAACTAATAAACGACATCATCAGACCACTGATGACAATGACTAACACTAATTATCATTTGCATTGAATACTTTTTTGCTGTCATTTCATACATAAACTACTTGTAACTAATTAATTAATTAAATAACAAATTTATTTAAATCTTAAACTAGTTTTATTTGTTATTTTAAAATTATAATTTACAATAAAAAATATTTGTATTGTATTTACAGCACTAGAGAGAGCAATAAAAGTGGGCATTGCTATGATTTGCCGGTTGAATGCCGGTATGCAATGACTGCATTGCAAGCATAACCAGCGTCTGTTCACTCCTCACTTCACTTCACTCTACTGTTTGTTTTGAAATTTTCAAAACATTTTGATGTGATTTCAATGAAAATGTTGAATCAAATCAATATAATTGTATTGATATTATTGGCCGTCAATCACATCAAATGCCAGATTACAGCAGACACTGAAGATTACACCGAGTCGTTGGTCGTGAAGCCCTTACCCGACGGACACTTATACGCCTTTTTCGAGTTGAAGACTGTTTGGCATAAAGACTTGCATTCAATTAATTGGGGTATTGTTTGAAATGTAGATTATCTGTTAACTGTTGGTAACATATATTTGTTGATATGTTAAGCCAATCGATTCAATGTATTTCCGTTATCATTGGGTAAACTGATCTCAAAACACGAATTACAAGAACTGCACTTCAGTTTAACCAAAGGCTTGTGGAAACACCAGCGCTGGGGGTACGCCATTCGGGAGGCGCCACCAAACGCTCAGCTCTGGCTTTGGTTTCAACACTTCCACAAAAAGTATATACAATTGTTTAATTCAATTGTAAATTAAGATAATAATAATAATAATTACCAAACTTTATGTTTAGTCCACAAAATGCTTGGAGAGATATAACAAGCGAACTCTCGGGTCAATTCTGTGCGTCCATTAACTTTCTGGACAACTCGGCCACAGTTCAGCCCAAGTACTCATTGAGACCCGAAGGAGTCATCGATGGCCACTCATATCGAAACGGATCGCTGTTTTACGGGGCTCTTCCGCACGAATCGGTTTGCACTGAGAATCTGACGCCTTGGAAGAAGCTGTTGCCCTGTTTTGCCAACAAAGGGTTGGCCACTCTTCTTAACGCTCAAAATCTCTTCAATTCATATTACTTTTCTCTGGCCGTTGACTTCCGGCCCGTTTGTCGGGTAAGTCGAGTCTAAGGTTTGTTCTGTTGAGACAATTAACTAATTGTTAATTTTTTAAACCAAAAGGACGTAAGGTGTGAGTCGACATCAGTTGAGTTAATACAAAGCATTTCCGTTGTTTTCAATCCTCCGGTAATGTTTGACGGCAAACAGAGCTGGTCTTTAGTGAAGCTCTTTGGCACAACACTAACGAGCACTTGTAGTTTAGCTTCAAAAACCATTTTATATATCGATATTACAGATACTAATGATAAGAATGTATCAAAACTAAGTCCAGAGCCGACAAAATTGATTTACTCGATAATCGGCGCCGAAGAGCGCAAATACGCGGCCTATGATCTCAAACAGATATTGACTCAAAACCCAAAGCCATTAAATATCGGACAATATTTTCAAAATAATTTTATATATTCTGCTGTTAAACCGCCTCCTCTTTACGCCAACCGATTCATCAAAGGTTATGGTTTGTCTGATGGAGGCATCACTTGTCATGTATACAACAATTTGGATAAACCCATCGAAATAGTCTATATGGATGTGATTCCTTGGTATTTGCGTATGTATTTGCATACACTTCAAATCACATCAAATAAAAAAACACTCAAAGCGCATACCATTTATTACAAGCCATCCAAAGATCGCATACAATCACATCAATTAGAGATATTATTGGTTTTACCGCCCAATAGTATGACAGATATATCGTATCAATTTGATCGGGTGTTTCTCAAATGGACGGAATACCCGCCCGACGCTAATCACGGCGTTTACGTAAATTCGGCGGTCATTAGTGCGAACCTAAACACCGATAAAAACTTTACTTATTTACCAATTCGTGAAACTATTTCGACACAAAATGTGCATTTTGTCAGAATATATACTCAAACGCTATTAGTATCGCTACCGACGCCTGACTTTTCAATGCCATATAATGTAATTTGTTTGGTCAGTACTGTCGTGAGTCTAGCCTTCGGACCAATTCATAACTTAACCACAAGAAGGGCTCGAATTGCAGACAATGATAGTCAACAGAAGAAAGTATCATTAGTTATGAAAATTAAAAACTTTTTTAAAAGAAAACCTAAAATTAGTGAACAAAAGGAATAGTATTTTGTTTATAATTTGATTTATGATTTATTTTATCAATAATTTATTGCTTAATAAGTTTTAATTGTAAACAAAATTGTATATTAAATACCAATTTTATTAATAAAGTTATGTTTATTTTTAAAAATTGAAAACTATTTGGTTTCAAATATATCGTTGAACTCATTGACATAACTTACAAAATGTTTTTGCAATTCATATTGCAATCTGATAATCAATTTGAATACAAAAGTGGATTAAAAGTTAATTGTTTGTTAGCATTTCAGGTAAACAAATATTAATACACTTGGTTTAAACAAATCAATTCAATTAGAGTTTAATTGAAATGCATTTTTATATATTTAAACTTAAATTTAGTTAAAAAAAATGTAATGAATGTATAATAAAGTGATATCATTAAGAAGAGCTTTCGTCATCGGATGATATAATTAAAAACATTTTCTTCGTTTGTCTTTGCGGTCGCTCTGATAGTTGTCCAGATTGTTGTTTACAACTAATAATTTCATCGTCGGTATCATTCTCTTCGGACACAACTTTGCGCTTAGTTTTGTTAGTTTGCGTCATCTTCTTAGATGCCAATGACTGTACGGGACGTTTATGTGCCGACGCCCGGCTGGCCCTTAATTTATTGGCTGACGGTGGCGTACCGACCAATTTCTCAAATTCGGAATCGTCTTCATTTGTACCGTTAGTCCGATATTCTTTGACTTTCTGATCAAATTCATCGATCAATTGTTTGGTTTCGTTTCTAATGTTGGGTATCTTTCTCACCGTCTCTATAACGGTTTGAATGCATTCGTGCACCTTTTCGGAGCACAATTTGTCGGCAAAACAAATCATATTTTCATTTAGTTTGAGAAAAGAGCGCTCAGAATAGTTCAATAAACTTAGACAATATGCCAAATCTCTCCATTGACGTTCATCTCTGTTTCAATCAAATTAAAAACATTTTAATAAAAGTTTTAACCAATTATTTATTCACTTACGTTGTCATACGGAATCGTTGGCACAGTTTTTCAACCAAACAAATGGTTTGTCTGTTTTTGTCAATCAAATC
>JAQIWK010000640.1:0-14417 GCA_034695265.1 Dissorhina ornata | reverse complement strand
TGTGTCGTCTACTTGGAAGGCGTGCGCGACGGCAGCGCCATCGATAGGTGGGGCTGTGAGCGCTAGCGATGGCATCAATTTAATAAACAAAATATAAAATAATTTTTTGATATATAAATGTTTTTACATTATAAATAATAATTTATTAATTACAACCAATATTAGTCATACTAAATGTAATATAATTAAAGTTATTTGATATATATTTTATAGTTATTTAATATATGCAATAACTTATATCATGATAGTGTTGCCAAGGATTTTAAACAAGATACTAAATTCATACTGTAATTATACATAATAAAATAAGTATATTAAATTAAAAGTTTTTAATCATTAAAAAAATTAACAAATATATTAAATGTTGATATTTTATCTATAAATAAATAAATTAACATTTAAAAATATTAATATTTGATGCAAGCTACTCAAACTTGGTTATTATCTGTACTTATTTTGTATATTTTATGATAACCATTGTCTATTTTTAAAAGTCACGTAAAACATCTAATATTCAAAAATTTAATTTTCAATTCACATATAACATTATTTAATTAAAGTAAGTTTTAATTAATTATAACATGGCAAGAACACATTTAAATAATTTATAAGTAATATATTTTACGAATAGTTGATTAAAATTTAATTTTTCACAACAAAAATATAATTTATCTAGTTTTTTGACTTAACAACTGTTAAGTTATATAAATATTTAATTATACTAAATATAATAAGTTTTCGGTTATAATTATTAATTAATATAAATTATGAAATATAATAAACATTTTATAGCTATTGTAAAATATATTGTTTTAATGATATTAAAAGTATTAAAATTTAATATTAAATCTAAAAAATGTTTTTTCATATATAATTGAATTAACTTTCAAATAATTATTACAATTAGTATTAATAATTAGTTTTTATTGTAAGTAATTTATTTAATCAAAACTTTTTTTTAGTGTGAAATTCAGGCTTTAATTTGAGACTTTGAACATATGATTCATATGATATAATATTACCGTCTTTTTTGCAGTCAAAATATATATGTTTTTTATGATAAATATTGAAATACTTATTATTATCAGTGTTTTAAAAGTACATATAATACTTAAATAAAATATTAAATAATATCAAGATAATATTTAAATTTTATAAAATATTTAATAAATAAAATACAAAAAATAATATTATTTTTAATTAAAAACAATTTTTTTTAAATTAGGAATCACAATAAAAATATTTAATTAAGAAAAAAATTAATTATTATATAAAAATAATTAATAAATAAGTAGTTGTTTATATTGAATTAAACACCAAGTTTGCGCATTAGCCGGTCAATTTCAGTGATATCAACGGTCACATCTGTGGCCACAATTTGCTCCACTTTAGCCTTAACATCTTGGTCCACTTGATTACCTTGCTGAGTGGTTGACTCTAGTAAATTGCCTAAATTAAGCTTGGCAATTTTATTCAGTTCAGCTTCAACAGCATTCAAGCGGGCTGTCATAGCAGTAATACTAGCTTTAAACTCATCGGGATCAGCATCGTTGTTTACCAAATCACCAAGGGCCACCAATTCACGGCCCAACTTACTGCACCGGCCATTCATTTTGGTCAGCCCGCGCTCCCGCCCGTCCACCGCCAGGCCCTCAATATCGCGCTCTAATTCGGCCACTTTGTCGTGCGTCCAGCGCAGTTGGCACCGTTCGGGTGTGACATCACCATGCACACTTTCTTCAATTACCTTGATTACTTTTTCGTAGGTCAACTCGCTATTTAGCCGTTTTTCAACCTCTTGCCAGCGCTTATCAAAGTTATAATAGCTATCCATTTAATTTAAATTTTAGTATTACTACAGTTAATATCTTATGTGAGTTTTATGTTAAATATTATTTTATTTTTAGTATTTATTTTATTATAAGTTTTTATAATTAACTTTATTGCTTATGCGCAATTAGCTACGTCATTTAATTATGTTTTTAATGAATAGAGAGAGAGAGAGAGAGAGAGAGAGAGAGAGAGTTTTAATTTGAATAATAAATTATATAATGTATTTGTTACATATTAAATGTTTAGAAACAAATTATATTAAAATATTAAATTTTAATTGTAAATTAATGTTTAATATAAAAATTACTATTTTTATGTAATGTTATTTAGTCAACAATTATTATTTATAAAACTTGCAAACATTTTAGTTTTATATAGTTTTAATATTGTTATTTGAAATTAATATAAAGTTAGATTTCTAGTAAATAACTAGATTAATAGCCAAATTTAAAATTTTATTTATTAAAATCAAATGAAATAAATTTATTAGATTTAAACATGTTAATTAATATTTTAAATAAAAAAATAATTTTTCAAATAATAATTTTGATTATATGTTTATGATTTGTATATTTATTTAATTAATTTATCGGTTAAATTATATTTAGCAATCATTGACAGTATTTCACGCTTTTGTTGATCACATTGTTGGATATCATCCTTGATTTTAGCCTTGCCTTCAGTTAATCGCTCTAAGAGTCGGGTCTTTTTAGTGCGTTTAATATCGGGGTTAGTATCAAGTCTTTCACAAATACCATCACAAAACTGGACAAACTCTTGACCGGGAGTTATGTAAATAGTTTTACTATCGATAGACTGGTTGGGCTCACCATTGGACCCAACATTACCTGTATGTGAGACACTGGACACACTGATAGGTTTTATATTATTATTATTATTATTATTATTATTATTATTACAAGGCTTAGAGCTTTGTAGAATATTTGCTACAGGTGCTACATGCTCACTAATTATATTTAACTCGCTTAATATGTGACGTTGGTCAGTTATACATTGTTGACTAAGACCTCCCATTGTGTTAATTAATTCAATTGGATACTCAGTGCCGGCCACTGATTTTAATGTGGCGGTAATATGCACATTATAAGTATTTTGATCCATGTGCCACTTAATGGTTAAACTACCACCTGGTACATAGTCTTCCATATACTTGTTGCTAATGGGCACCCACCATAGGTCGGGTGGACTATCAATTATAAAAGATTTAATTTTATCACCCGCCTCCAATATATCGCAAGTAATTGGAAAATAGTTCTTGGCCACTTTAATTGTTTTATGTAATATTGCGCTGTACTTGTATGTGGGCTTATTACTTGTGATTGCTTCAATTACATCACTTTTGTTGTTCATATATAACATTATTTTTATAGATTTTTTGGCAATATCTTTGACCTGGATCATTTCTAAACGCTTGTCTAGCATTTGCGAGTAATATACCATCCCTTTGGCTACAATATCGGCCGGGTCACAATTGTAAACTATACTTTGTGAATTTAGTTCTTGTGTCAAACTTTGCTTAAATCCTGGTATACCATCTGAGTTGCCGATTACAATGATCTTGTTAATGTTGTTCAAATTTAATTTATCCTGAGACAAATTAATGCATGACCGGCCCAACGATAATATATTAAGTAAATAGTCTTTAATAACATAATAAACGCTGTTATTTTCGTGTTGTCGAATAAAACAATCTAGTTCATTTGAACTGTAAGACAAGAATTGAATAAAAATATTGGTTAATTGGATTAGGGCGCATTCGCATTGATCTTGGTGAATTGCAAATATAATTATGAATTCAGACTGGTGAGTTTGACGATAAACATCTATAGTGTAAGCGATAGCGGCTGATGTAATTTCATTTAACAAATGTACTTGCTCAATACCAGCTATAGCGGCCACATCGAGCATACATTGGCGTTGTTTGAGGTTATAATCGGTGGGAACTGTAAACACAACTTTCTCGACAGTATTTCTAGTTTGCAATTCAGCCTTACATTTAATATCCATCACTTGTAGTGCAACTAATGTTTCAATATTAAGTCCATACTTTTGATCAGGGTGCTTTTTGGATGGTAAACTCACACGAAGCGGATTTGTCATATATAAATTAAATGGATAATTAAGTCGTTCATTGGGATCGACGTAAAGTTTGCCAAATAACTCTCTAATATTAAACGCGTGATAGGTATTTTTTAAATATTGTTTGGCCTGGCTACCAAATAAAAAATTATTATTATAAGCAATACAATTATCAGTGTAATTGAGATTTGATTTGCAATTAATATCTGGCACAAATTTAACTTTGCCGTCAAAATAAGCAGCCATTTGAAATTGTTGTTCAAAATAAATGCCCAGGTAATTGGTTAGCTTGGTCGATCGACAATTTTCTAATTTATAAGCTCGAAATTGTTTGTCAAGTTCAAACTTTAACTGGACATATTTGTTAGTTTTAATTGCCTCGACAAGTGCTGAGTCCCAATCATTAGCCAAGTCATCAAATTGCCGATTAAAATCACGTATTATATCAATAAACTCTGTTTCAAGTAAATGGTTTAAGTCCGAGATATTCATGAATTGATCCCTAAATTCATTGCGAATATTGCGGCAAAATTTTTGATGCAAATCGCGATCAATATTACCAATTAATGCCAATACTTTAACCACCTTGGTCATATAGTTGGCATGTATTTGATCGTATTTTGTATCTAATAGCTCAAGACATTTGTCTGACAGACTTTGCTCAAGTTCAATTTGATCAACATTAAACTTGCATGATTGTTTCATTGCATTTAAGCATTGTATTTTTAATACTGAGTGAATGGCCTGGATATCTATTGGCGTATAGTATTTTAATTTGATAATTACATTAAATAAATCCGTATATTGTTTCACGACTTTTTCCATAACCTTTTCGCATAAGCGTTTTTCATCTTGATAAATGTTCAATAGTTTATCATAAAAGTATTGCTGACTTTTATCGTACATTTTATTTAAATATTGTTTTAAAGATTTTGTAATTTCTATGGTTTCTGGTATTAAAACTAGTGTTTTAATGTCAGCTAATTTACCAGGATTGAAATATCTATCGGACAATATTTTTTCTCTGCATTTAACCTGATAACTAGCGTTACAATTGTATAAATCTTGATATTTTACTATACAATTATTAAAATTTCTAATTAACAGTAATTTAAATTGTTGATTTTGTGCACCTTTTGATAGTTTTTTGGACATATCTTGAAACTTTGACATAGCTAATTCAGATGCACGTTGTTGTAATTTAGCAATATTATTATTCAAACCATCTTGGTCAATATCTTTTTCAATTAATTCAACAATTTTTGTTGTAAACTCTTGAACACATACCTCGACTACATTATTATATTTTTTCTCATTTTTGCTTAAAACATCTTGGACAATAGCTTGATACTTTGAGTTTTCAACGTCCATTAAATCAGTTAATTTTTTGTAATAATTATTAACTAAATCTAACTGATCTGGTTGTTTATTTTGACATTTTGAACTAAACTCATTCAATAGTCGGTCTCGTATATTATTGAACAAGGGTGAATAATTTAGTTGCCAATTTGGCTCAGTTTCTTTCACATTACTTATATCTTGTTTATAATTAATAATTAAATTTCTAACTAAATAATCCAAGTCTGATTCAGTTAGCTTGATCACTTGTTTAGCTGATTGTAATATCTTAGGACATACTTTATTTGCTTGTTGTTGTTGGTTGGTTATTTTAGTTAAGTCATACTTTTGATTTTGTGTTATATAGTTGCCATTTGTATGATAATCATAATTAGAGTCTATTAAATAATCATCTTGGTCGTTGACCTGGCCACTTTCTTGCAGTGGTATATAAAGGCAATCTATTATTGACTTTTGTTCAGCAATTTGTTGGTCACTTAAATGAAAGGGCACTTCAATTAACTCAACAAATTTTAAGTTGACATCATATTTAGTAGTTATGTTAACCTGTAATTTTACACTGACAAAATTTGCTTGGTACTTATATGCGTTTGAAAATAGATACAAATAGCATTTGTCGCCTGGTGAAACATGTATAGGTAAATGATTTATACGGTATTGTTTGATAACTGACCCGTCATTATTAGTCAGATAGATATTGATGGGCAGTACGGGGCGTTTGGGTTGGTATTTAATTTTAATAAAGTCACTTGGTACAATATTAAGGTTGGACTTTACTAGTTTTCCGGTATATTTGTCACCGTCACCGCAAACTATCTTGAAGTTTATATCGTGTAGTGCAACGCCACCAATAGGTAAATAACAATGGTTAGTCTCGTAATAATTGCTATAATAATTGGCACCTTGGTTAATTATATCGACCATGTTATTAACAATAATTATTTTTTGACAATGATGTTTTAATAAACTTTTAAAATCATGTTTATCAGTATTTTGTTTGTCACCTAATTAATAAATTAAAAATTATATTCAAAATATTATTTTCATAGCATTAATTCAAAGTATAAATATATAAATTATTATATAAATTAAGTTTTAAAAAAGTTTAAAATTAAATTTATATGTCAATTATCTTACCAACAATGAAACTACACTCCACTGAGTAAAATAACTTTTTAATTAAATCAGGTAATGTTTTAATTGGTCCAGTAAAATAAGCTTTATAAACAATATCATTAATAATATTATTTCTACCATTATATTCAATGAGCGCTAACTGACACTCATTAGTGGTCAACAAAACAATGATAACTTTTGGACAAAACGGCATATCTTTAGCATAGTTTTTTGAATTGTAATAGTAATCAATAGCTACAGCGCTTAAATCATTTAAGAAATAAGCATGGTCAATGCTGGCCAGTTTAGTAGCGTCTTGGAAAGCTCTCATTTGACGTGTGGTATAGTTTGTGGACACAATTAATAACATATTTTTCATATAGTTTTGTAATTGTGTTTCGGTGTATGTCTTCATATCAATCAAATGTAATGCAAATAGTGTTTCAATATTTAGGTCATAATGTTGATCGTTGTTGCCATATATGAGCCGTACTTTTAAAGGACTTATATTCACTAAATTAAAGTTATATTTTGTGAGCTCCCGGTCCGGCACTTGACATCCCATTAAATCTTTAATGTCATACACATTGCCCTTAAAGTAATGAACGGCATCGTCACCAAAGAGTATACTCTGGCCATCAAATGCTATACAATTACAAGAATAGCGACCCTGGTTATTGTCCAAATTAAATATGGTGTTTTTAATTTTATCATAATAAGTAATTGACAATTGATTGGCTAAACTAATTACTAGTGAACAAGATTTATATTGTTTAGCCTCATTTAGTTTATTGTATTTTTGTTTTAAATGATCAATATTTAAATTCAAATGAATACGGTTTGTATCAATCAATTCCTGTATAAAGAGTTCATTGTAATTGACAATTTTTGCCTTGATCAATTTTGCTTGATCGAGCCATACATTATTTAACACTTGTTCATGAACTTGTTCAAATTGTTCCGAGTTTAAATAAACTTTCTTGGACAATTTATCAGCTAAATTACTGCCATACGCTTTATATAAATGTAATGTTATGCAATTAAGATTATCTTGTAGTAATTGATAGTTTTGTTTATTTTGATTCAATTGATCTTGATACAAATTGTCCCAAAGTTGATTAACTTGTTGTTTGCAATATGTTAATACATTTGGTTTAAACTTTGTTTGTAATAATTTTGTGTTAATTTGTAACCATATTTGATTGCAAATATCATTATGTTTTAATTGAAATACATCATCATTAAATGTACCTGTTTTTTGCAATAATTTCATTTTTGTTATATAATTATCTTGGCCAATTTTTAAACATTTAACCACTAACTCTTCATTTAAAGAATTTTTTTGTTTGGTTTTATCTTTGTATTTATCAATAGATGTTTGGGTTATTAGTTTATATTTTTCAATAAAATACTCGTTGCCATCAAACTTGTGTAATAATAGCTCGTTTTTTAGTACTAAATGATCTAGTTTATTGGGATCAATGCAAAATTTATCTTGCTCATACACTTCTTCACAATTGGCTTCAAATGTGTAATAAACATCTTGAAAAGTTGCAAAAAGTACTCGTTGTTTATTCATCGCTGTTTGCAATTGTTTTGAATATAGTTTTTGAAAACATTTAAACAAATCAACGGACGAGTCGTCAAACTGTCGGACAATACTATCAAATATTGTTTGAAATAAATCCACAAATTTATTGTCAAATACTTGAGATTTAAAATTTGAGCTCAATTTTTGTTGCAATTTATTTACAAACTCTTGGCTAAACTTTTTCACCATCTCTTGGGCCCGATTGACATCAGTATTACATTTGTTTTCAAATACCTTATACTCTTCAACAATAAACTCATCCAATATTTGCTTATTCATTGAAATTAAATGACCAGGCTCTTTGCCATCAAACTCGGCATCAAAATCAGCCAAACAACTGCTTTTCATACCTTGATGAAGTGTTTGTAAGACATCCAAGATATTATCCAGTTCATATGCATTCAATTGTTTTTCTACATACAATTTGTATGCCTTTAATTGTTCTTGATTAAATTCTAGCAATTGCTGGTCAGTGACGGCACCTACAGTTGACTCCTCACGTGTTTGGTCAGTTTCTGGTGGTGTTTGAGGGATCGATAAAGGATTATTTATATCATGGATATTATGTAACCTTGGTGATGGTAGTTGTGTTGATGTTATTTTAGTTGGCATAATATATTCCCATTTAGCTTCCCAGTTAGTTACTTGTGGTAAGTCATTAGTGTTGTTATCTTTGTCAACTAAATTTATACTATCTGAATCATTGTTGTCTAAATTGTCCAGATTAGTTTCGCAAACTATTTTTTCATCTCCAAGTTTAGCTAGTGGTAACATTTCATCTGTGCCAGTTAAACTATTTGTGCCAGGTGTAGTAAGTGGCACTTGCCAACTATAAAGGACATTTCGTTTTGCTGCAACAGGCTTATTTTTGTCTATTGCATCTAGTTTAATATCAGTTTTATTTAATGAATTAGCTACAACAATAGCAAACGTAGATTGATCCAGATTATTGAAATAATTAATTTGTGTTTCAATTTTATCCATTAATTGTTTTCCATCCGTATATAGCGGTTTATTAGCCATGTCAAATAAATTATAATTAATAAACTCTTTGATTTGTTGAATATATGGACGGCTCATTTGAGATATTGTCCAGTTTGTATTATAAGTGGTAGTAAATGGACAGGCTACTATGAATGAGCCTAGTTTGTTGAATTCTGGTGATACAGTTTGATTTGCATTATTGATCAATAATTCATCTTGGTTGTTGGTTAATAAAGTTGGGTTATCTTGAGTGAAATCAAAATGTTGCCAATCATTTATATGATCGAGTAAAAACTCGTATGATACTATGGGTCTAACATAGCAATTGTTATCCTTGTAATTTAGCTTCTAGTTGAAAATATTTGAAAATAACTTAATTAATATAACAATTTAAATAAATTATAATTTAATAATAATTGATAGTTAATTCATACTTACATCAATATTACTGCGCTTTTGATTGTAAACAAATACGCTTGATATACTTGATATGAAACGGATTATTTTGATTAACTCATTGTTTTTGATTAAATCATCAACATTATATTTGAAGTTCTGTAGATTAATCAATAGTATAGCCATACGTTTATTGTCTTTCTCAATGACCAATGGTTCAGACCACATCTCAATGCCAGGTGTTTTTGATGGACTACCAGTGTTAGCATGGCAAATATTTTTAAATCCATAGTTGTGGTTTAGTACGACATCATCGGGCCAATTGTCTCTTAAATTGCCTTGCTCATATTTTTGTAAATAGTTTAGTATTAGATTTATAGTGAATGTGTTGCCAACAAAATGTGGTCCAACCACTGATACGACAGCTATTTGATGGCATTGTTTGTCAATTATTTTTTGAAATATACTTTTAATTAAATGTTTATTTAAATGAAATGTTTGTCCATTTAGTTCAATAAATCTTAGGTTTGTTGCCATTTCTTTGCAATTTATTAACACATAATAATTACCTACAATATTGTTAAACAAATAAATATATATTAAATATAAATACATAAATAATAATTAAAATTACTTACTTTTAAATTCGTAACAAAATATACGACAAATTTATAGTTAATTTATAATTTATTTCAATAAGTTGTAATTTTAAATTTATGATAATTTTTAGACAAAACACTACATTATAAAATTATTTATTCATATTTAATCAAAACTATTATTATAAAATGACATTTTAAAATAATGTAACAGTAAGTATAATATATAACTCATTATAAATATTTAATTAACCGAAAACTTTATATTTTATAATGAAATAAAATTTTTATATCAAATAACTTTTTTATTAAACTTATGATAACATTTAATGATAACAACAAGTATTTCATTATATATACAATTATATATAATTTAATATATTATATTAATATTAAATTTGATATTGAAATGACAACTAACATATATTTTATATTAAAATGATGAATAGTTTTATTTATAAAATTTTTAAATATTATATTTTAAGTTTGATTGCATTAAATGTGTGCAAAACTTAAAAACTAAATGAATATACAAATTATAAATAATGTATTTTAAAAATATATTTTTATAAAAATATTATTATAACTTTTAACTGGCTTTATTGAATTAAAATTATATTATACTATTTTATGCTTTTTTTTAGAGAGTACTGTTTTTCAATAGATAAATAGGCTTAACCTATTTTAAGATTGTTCATATATTTTTTAATCAAATAATCAAATATTACTAATCCCTTCATACAAATTCAGTATACTAATGAATGTTGAAAATTATTTGACCCTGGTACTTTTGTTAATGAGTTACTCAAAAAGGGAAGTTATATTAATTAAATGGTATAGCCTGATTAAAATAAATTTGAAACAATTTAGTATTTTTAAAAATATTTGTTTTAATTATACGAAATAAATTTATATTTAAAAATTACAAAAAAGTTGTAAAACTAAAAAACAAAATATTTTTAATTAAAATTTTTAATGAAACAACTTATAAATTATTGTTTAATTATCAAGCAATTTATTTTGCAAATTATATTTCTGAATCATATCCAGTAAATCACGCTTTAGTTCATCACTTTTGTGGACCTCTTCCTTAACAATCATCTGACAAGTGGTCAGTCGTTCGAGAAGTCGGTTCCGTTTAATGCGATTAATGTCCCGATTGTTGTCAAGTTTGCGGTGAATATCAGCGCAAAACCCGATAAACTCTTCAATAATTATCGCTTCATTTTCTAATAAATTACTGATAGCTTCAGAATTATTATTACCTGCAATATCCGATTGTTTAAAATTAATGGTTGATTCAATAAAAATACTTTTTTGAAGCAAGTCTTCTAGTAATAGTGATGATGAGTTATCAAATAAATCTAGCTCAATTTGTTTTGATAACTTATCCAGCTCAAACTTTAACATTAGATCATTTTTGTTTTTAATAATATTTACTAGTTTTATGTCCCAATATTTAGCCAGGTCACAGTATTTTTGATTAAAATCATGTATAGCTGAATTAAATTCTGTTTGAAGTGAACTCTTTAGTACCGAGATATTCATAAATTTATTATTTAATTGTTTATAAATATTTTGCTTAAAATTTTGTAATATATTGTTAACAATATTGTTATTAAATTCAAAAAGTTTTATAATACGGTTGTTATAATCAAACCTTATTTGTTTATATTTAATTTCTATACGTTGGACAAACTGTTTACATACAATTTGTTCTTGTTCATTTTGATCCTGGTTAAATTGGCATGACTGTTTAAGAAGTTTCAAACAAGTTATTTTCAAAGTTTGTTGTATTGTCTGGATATCATTTGGTGTATAAAAATATGTTTTTATTATATCTTTAAATAATTGATTGTATAAATCTACAAGAGTATCGCAAACCTTTCTAAATAATATTATGTTATCTTGGTCATTTTCACATTGATTATATAATGTGCTAGTATTTAATAATTCAGTTTTGTTGTTTTGATTATTTGAATTATTGAAAGTAGTTTTGCAAATATTTTTGTTATCCTCATAATCAGTTGGCAATAGTGTATTAACTGAATCAGTTAAAATACTAGTATCTGATTTAAGTGGCATTTTAGCTTGGTTATTTTTAGCTACTGAATCTACCTTAATATTAGTTTTATTCAATAAACTTTGATTCAGATTATTAAAATAGTCAATTTGCTTGCAAACTTTATTTTCAAGTTTAGTTAGCAATGATTTAGGAACTGGATCAATCGAATTATTGTTACCAGGTGTTAGTGACTCTTGCCAATTATATGGGACACCTGGTTTTCTTAGACCTGGTTTATTTGTGTCTACTAAATCTGGTTCAATTGTAGTTTTATTAATTTGACTGTCTAAATTAAATGTCAAATTAGATTGATCCAGATTAATAAAATAATTAATTTGTGTTTCAATTTTATTCATTAGATGTTGTGTATCCATAAATAGTTTCTTATTGACCATGTTAAATAAATTATAATTAATAAAATCTTTTAATTGTTTAATATATTGACGGGTCATTTGGGATAATTTCCAATGTTTATTATGAGTGGTAGTAAATTGACAGGCTACTATGAATGAGCCTTGTATATTAAATTCTTGTGATACAATTTGATTTGCATTAGTGATCAACAGTTTATCTTGATTATTTAAATCGCAATAATCCCACTCATTTATATGTTCAAGTAATAACTCGTATGACACTATCGGCTTAACGAAGCGATGGTTACCTTGATAACTTAGTTTCTAATTTAAAATGTTTCAAAATATTATTAATTTAATTAAATAATGATTTAAAGTTGTTATTTAATTTATACTTACATCAATTTTACTTTGCTTTTGATTATAAATAAATACGCTTGATAAACTTGATATTAGCCTGAACATTTTGATTAACTCATTGTTTTTGATTGAATCATCATAATCAAATTTATAATTTTGTAAATGAATCAATAATATAGCCATACGTTTATTATCTTTCTCAATAATAAACGGCTCCGACCACATCTCAATGCCAGGTGCTTTTGAGTTACTGTCAGTATAAGCATGGTTACTATTTTTAAATCCGTATTTGCGATTTAGTTCAACATTATTAGGCCAGTTGTGTTTTAATTTGCCTTGCTCATATTTTTGTAAATAGTTTAGTATTAAATTTATAGTAAAAGTATTAACTTCAAAATGTGGTCCAACCACTGATACAACAGCTATTTGATGGCATTGTTTGTCAATTATTTTTTGAAATATACTTTCAATTAAATGTTTATTTAAATGAAATGTTTGTCCATTTAGTCCAATAACTCTTAGGTTTGTTGCCATTTCTTTGTTATTTATTATTACATTATAATTATATCTATATAATTGTTAAACAAAACCCGATTATAAAAATAAAACAATAAATAAATTTAATATTACTTACCTTTTAATTTCAAACAAAATATCAATTTTTTAAACTAGTTATGTTATTGAATAAATTGTAATTGTATATTTTAAATATTATATTTAAATTCAAATAAATACATTATTAAATTATAGTTATACATTTTGAATTTATTGAAAATAAATATTATAAAACAACATTAGTAAATAATTGTATATATATAATTTATAATAAATATTTAATTAACCAAGAGCAATATACATTTTATAATAAAATATATTATTTATATTAAATAAGTTATTTGAAATAACACTATCAGTAGACTTGTGATAACGTTTAATGATAACAACAAGTATATAACTAAATATATATTTTATTTATATAACATTTAGTAAATTTTGAAACTAAATATATTTTATATCTAAATAATGCAAAATTTAATTTTAAAAACATTTAAATAATTAGTTCATTAAATATACGCAAAACCTAAAAAATAACTTATAAATTATTTGTAATATAAATATAGCTTATTTATAAAAATTTAATTTCAATTATATTATAATCAATTATTTATTAATTTTATTAAACTTTATAAATTGTATTGAAACATTTTCAGTAATACGCATTTATATTGTGATGGGTCTTGGGTTTAGAGCCTTTCCACTACTGGTCACCGGAATAATTCTACTTGGTCATATAATAATGATCAATTTCTTAGTTTGAATGATTATTTAATTGAATGTGAATTTAAATATAATTATATTATTAAATTAATAAACTAAACAAATTTATTAACAATCAAATATAGTTTAGATTATTTAGATTAGGTTAGACAAAAGTTAGGATTTAAATAAATGTTTGTATTAATTTCCACAAAAAATTTTAGGTGTTTCACGCAATTTGCAACTTTGTAACTATTTTTAAAAATTAAAAATATATAAATATATAATTAAATTAACATTTTTTGCATATGATCAATGGAATGCTAGAAGGCTATTTCTGCTTTGCGCTATACTAATACCCAGTGTATATAACCAGTCATTTTTTAAGCATTTTAGACACAATT
>JAQIWK010000639.1:0-14420 GCA_034695265.1 Dissorhina ornata | reverse complement strand
TGCATCACTTTAAATGCACTTGAAATATATGTGCCTGCCTTTGGCAGCATAGGAGTTTTAAGCGCCGCACGCTGTACTATAATGTATAGTTTGAACATAATCAAAAATTGAGTTATGTATTTAAAAAAAACTTTGTATGTTTTGGCAATTTTGGAAAGTTTACACTTTTTAGAAAGTTAATGTTTCCCTATTTTATAGACAAATTTGGATCATTATCAAAAACAATCATATTTTTCTCATAAATTCTAGTAATTTTTCAAAATATTTCCTAAATTAGTTCACATAGCTTTTGTAACATTTGAAAACAAAACTAATATTTTAATTTAGGTGATGAAAATGCAATTGAATGAATGAATTGAATGAAAACTTTCAAATACAATTAATTAATTCAAATAAAATTTAATATTACAAATACAATATATTACATTTCCTGATCACAAAAATATCTCACGGGAAGAAATATAACATAATCTTAATTTCAAATAAAACTTTTTGCTAACAGTGTTAAAAAGGGTTGAAACTTTTCAGTAGGTTATTTTACATGTGAAATCGTGGTAAATATCTAAGTTTTGTAAAAATTTTAAATACATATATAAAGATTTAAAAAAATTTTATTTTTCAACATAATTTGAAAGTTTTAAAAAATTTTAATGTCTGTTATTAGAGATTTTAGTGGAAAAGTAGTGTTAATAACGGGATCGAGTAGTGGTATTGGAGCACAAACTGCCATTCAATTTGCTAAATGTGGCGCTCAAGTAGTCATCACCGGTAGAAATGGTCAGAAATTGTCAGAAGTGTCTAAACAATGTCTAGAAATTTCACCCAAAAAATTATTCCCATTGGAAATCGTGGCCGACGTTAGTAAAGATGAAGATTGCAAACGACTCATTGACTCTACAATCAAATCGTTTGGAAAACTTGATATTCTGGTCAATAACGCCGGCTTTGGAGGAGTGACTACTATTACTGATACTAATGTTATGGATAAATATGATTATATGATGACTACTAATCTGCGTTCAATCGTCTATTTAACTCATTTATCTGTTGAACATTTGGAGAAAACTAAAGGAAATATAATAAATATATCAAGTGTTTCGGGACTCAAACCAGTATGTATTTAAAAAATATAATATTAAAATTAAATTTTTAACTTTAAAATAAATACATTAAATTTTTTTACAGAGAAATAATGGCACTGTATTTGTTTATTGTATGTCAAAAAGTGCCCTGGATATGTTTACCCAATGTTTAGCATTAGCACTGGGACCTAAAGGCATACGAGTTAATTCAATCAAGTAAATTAACTTTTAATTTATTTTCACAAACTTTTTTTTACGTATAAATATGTTATATATTAATATTATCCGCAGTCCAAGTGCTGTGCGAACCAACTTTGGTCCAGCGATGGGATCAACTTGGGATGAGTATGAGTCCAAGTTAGCCAATAGAGGCAAAGCTTATCCATTGGGAAGAGTTGGTGAACCGATAGACATCGCAAATGTTATACTATTCTTAGCGTCAGAAGAGTCATCGTTTGTAACGGCAGTTAACTTTGTGGTCGACGGCGGAGGCATTCACACCACATAACTGATTGGTTTGCCATACATTTGACACTCAATTTTAATTTATATTTAAAAAAATTAATATTAAAAAAATTGTTTCTGAATAAAAGTTTCAAACAAAAAAAAAGTTTGTATAAAAATTATTTGAACCCAAATCGTAACGTTATATACGGTTAGGCATAACGTGTTAAACATGTGATTGAAATTTTTGTAAACAAAAAAGACATTTAAAAAAGTTTTTGAAATTAAATTTGAATTAAACTATAATTTATTTGAATGTTTGGCTAATAATTAGTGAATTAATTGGAAATATTAATGAATGTCTTGAATGGAGACCACAATTGAGTGCAAAGAAAGTATTGGTTGCGATACTAATGAGACAAACGGTGAAACGTCAAAGACATCGACCGATGGACAGGTGATGTCGAAGAAGCAAATGAAGAGAGCGTTGAGACACAAGAAATGGTTGGAAACGAGACCCGAAAAGAGACGGTTAGAGAAGGAGAAGAAGAAGGCGAAGGTTCGGGCGCTAAGACAACAAGGGGTGGATGTGGTGTCCAGAAGTTCACTGAAGAAGCAATACGTTCCCATGTCTTCGTCCAAATGTAAAGTCACTGTTTGTATTGATTGTGATTTCAGTGATTATATGGACGACAGAGATATGAAAAAACTGGTCAAACAGATTGGCCGATGCTATTCGGTGAACCGGCACTCGTCATCGCCGGTACAGCTCTACATCACATCCATTGCCAATAAAATGCGAGACATATTTACCAAATGTCAGCCCGGATTCACTAATTGGGACGCCGTTTGTGTGGACACGCATTGGACGCAAACGTTTGCCGATAAAACAAAAATAATTTATTTGACCAGCGATTCCGATGCCACAGTTCCCGAGCCTAAAGACATTTGTGCGGCCAATGACTATGTGTTTATAATCGGCGGTTTAGTTGATCACAACCGACATAAGGGTTTGTGTCACCGATTGGCTGTTGAACAGACCGTCGGTCACTCGAGACTACCAATCGATGAGTACATCCAAATGACTCAACGAAGAGTTTTGGCCGTCAATCATGGTTTGTATCTCTTAGTGTTTGTAACTTTATATGTTAATTATTGTCTTATTTATATCTCATTTGTTTGTATGTCTAGTATTTGAGATAATGTTAATGGCATCCAATGGCTCATGTGATGACTGGACAAACATATTCCAGACAGTGATTCCCTTAAGAAAACTGCAACAAACCAGTGGTTGTGAACCAAAATAATTAATAAATAAATAAAACTTTTAATTTTATAACTAAATTAAACTGATATTATAATTACCGATTAAAAAAAAGTGGAGCAAAGTTTGAATCAATCAAACAGTTTGATGTCAATGATCTGTTCAATACAAACAAGAGGTCAAACAAAAGTTTGCTTTAAAAACTTTATGTGAAATTTTTAAATCATTGTATTTTACAATAAAATTTATTACTCTTTATGTGAATTGTATTATAAATTGTTATATGATATGCATGACTGGCCGGACAATTAGCTAAACTATATATTTGACAACTAAGTTATGTAATGTAGGGTTGAATCCAAGCGTTTGATTACATAATGTTTGTGCGACCCGTTTGTGGAGTGCATTGAGTGGTGAGAAATGTTTGGCTTCACTATTAGAGAGGCGTTACGTATAGCGAGAGAGAGAGAGAGAGAGAGAGACTGTAGACGTGAGACATCAACACTCAAAACAAACACTCATTTCATTGCAATTGTGTTTTGCATTCAATCGCTAATTGATTGTAAATCTCTTTACAATTAACACCACTTTCTCTATATATTTAATTTAATTACAAGTTTTTTATATTAATTTATTTATTAATTTAATCATTAATTTAATTGAATATTGCATTCAATCACTAATTTAGTGACCAATTAATTGAAGCCATATATGAGTTGTTGATGTGTTTGGACACGAAATCATTGACACAATTATTATTGATATTATAGTGGATGTGATTGAGTGACTATGAAGTGACAGGACATTGGGAAACATAAGTACAATGAATGGTATGTTGCCATCGAAGTCGATGTACACGGAATGGTCGATACTTCGGGTGCAGGACATGTGCGACTCGGCGCGGGTATCGGTGGTCCACAAAATGCCACAAATCAATGGCACACTTTTGGTCAACTCGTGCGTCAAACCATTGGCCCAAATGTTGAACAACGTATCGTCGGTGACCACCACCGCCGCCAACATGTCATCGTCACCCATGGATAACGACTTCTTGCAGAACGACAGGGATGTCCTATGGATTATGGAAGTGCTCTGTTATGGCCTATCGTTGCCCTTATCGTCGGCCGAACAGCACGACTGTGTCCGCGATTGTGTCCATATCTACAGCGAGTGGTTCTGCGCTTTGAGTCCACAAACGGCCAAATCTAAAGTCATTCCGTTTCCCATCCGCGAAGACCCGAACCTGTATTGCCGTAAAATTTTGGAACATATTTACAACATCTTCATCGCCAGACCCGTAGCCGTCGGCTCTAACGAAGCCAATGCATTGGATGTGGTCTCACGACAGGCAGTGCTCTGTCACCGACTGTTGCGTGTCATTGAATGTGTGGCTCACGACGAGCACAACCTAATGGACAGACAAACGTGGGATACTTTACTCATTTTCTTGTTGGCCATCAACGACACGCTACTGTCACCACCGGTCGAGTCCAACGACATCGGCACTCAACTATGCGAACGAATTATTAGTGTATTGTTTGAGATTTGGTTAATCGCTTGCGTCAGGTGTTTCCCGTCGCCCTCCTTCTGGAAGACATTGCAAAATCTAAGCACCGGTTGGCGACACCGACCGGCGTTGGTGGACAACTGGAACCGAATCAACTACGCCCTCACATTACGTCTTGTACGACAAATGTCACCAAACAGTTACGATATTAACGCCTCTTCGCCCACACTATACAAGAACTCGTTGAACGCTATTCTCGATGAGATGAGTGATGAGACTCTGAAGCAGTGTTGGTATAGATTCTTACATACCATTGGGAATCCGGTCGACTTGTGTTCGCCCGACATAATCAGCAAAACAGATAAGTTCTATCACAGCGCCTGTGTCTCCGAGAATGTGGTCGACCCGCGACAACATCCATGTCTTAACAATTTACCGCACATTTTCTACAAATCCATGAAAGGCTTGTCTATTCTGGTCGACACTTTTCTCGGTATACCGGCCACAGTCGACGAAATAGATGCCGATATCTACAAGTCGACCACATCGTTGGCCTTATCGTCTGTCAGTTCTATCCAACCGCCGCCCACTCCACCCGAACGACGCAAACCTGCCTTTCCTTTGACAATAAATAAAGCACCCAATAAAACGTTGGCAACGACTAAGACTGCAAATATCAATAAAGTGGAGCCAATTGTCAATCCATTGCCAACCATTACTTACCCAACAGCTCACGATTATATACTGCCACCGACGCGACCAAAATCGACCTCAATTTTAGACATATTAGGCGATTGGCTCTTTCAGGCGGCGCTATTCGGGTCGGATCTAAAAGAGCAGAACGAAATGATTCGCTCGAATAGCAATCAATCGTTGAAATTAAGTGATTTACAGCGCAAACCATCGGCAGCTTCTGATAGAATTTTGATCGAAACGCTGCCATTCCTTAGCCCCGAAAGCTTCGAAGCCGGACAGGCAGAGGCCATCGGCGCACTCTGTCGGCTCTTTTGCTTTAAGAAAGCCGATGAAGAGATCTCAAAAATGCTTAGCAAACAACCCCACCCGCCGTCCGTTCAGAAAGTCTGTTTAGTATTTTTAAATAAATTTATATCTAATTAAATGTTTTGTAATTACAGGTCAAGAATTATTTAACACGTTTTCATTTAGCCCTTCAATTTGGACTATCGCTCAAAGAAGTAATTAATTAATTTAGTTGTTTTTTGAATCTAATGTTGTGTTTAATGTATAGCCTTTTCGACGACAAATAATAGCGAGTATACTAATAAACTCAACCAAAATCTTTGAAGTAGACCTCCCGGGAGGAAGTCTTCTTATTCCTCATTACTTGAAAGCATTGGAAATATATTTGATTCCTAAAGAAAAGCCAAAGTAATGTTGTTTGTAATAATGCAGTTAAATATGTGTTCAATTTATTAATTTATAAATTACTTAATGAATAATTTAGTACAAAACCCGACGTAGAGATCCGTCGGTCGTGTATCAAATTATTGTTATCGTTGTTTTCATATCCGCTTCATTTCAATGAGCTTCCCATCAAAGGTATGCTTTGTATTTGATTTACAACTAACCGTTTCCTATGATACCATTGACTTATTGACTCATTAATTGGTATTTTGATTCAAATATTGACAGAAACTTTAAGTGAAATCCCTTCGACAACATTCCAATCACTTCGTCCGCGTCTCATAAATCTTCAAATACAAGCTCTTTGTGGTGAAACTGATTCAACAAATGTTCAAATGATTTTAGGTAATTAGCACTTTGTTTTAAATTGTCAAACATATTTTGTAATAATTTAATGCACATTTAGGCGGCTTTTTACTAATGGTATCCGACGCAGCTGTTAACGACTGTTGTACTCAAATTGATTCAATTGATGGCAGCGTCGAGACAATGAGATCCAATTCATTGAATGGTTAGTTTAGTAGTTTAGTTATATTGCTATTTTGAATGCACACCTTGAACCCAATGCAGACAAGTTTATGTTGATTTATTGTATGTTTAACCCATAAATTGAATATAAATCCCACTTAAGATCAAATGAGATCTGATTCACCGGGACTTCAATTTGGACAACACTTTCCATTTGGTCATCAAATGAGTTGCGATTCAAGTCTGGCTTCAAATGATATTCCACTTTCAGACGACGGCAAAGGCATTCCTGGTATTAGAGTTTGGACTCAATAAACATCTCTTTACTAAACACTTTCGTTATATTAGCACTAATGGCATGGTTTCTATTTCTGACAAATACTCTTCAATCATTACATTTCTTAATATAATTTACTTTTAAAACGAAAACAATATTATCTTAACAAACACTTATCCTATTAATCGGTTTTACAGATACAGCTAAAGGACTGTTTGGTCGGACGCTCTCACATGTTGGCCAAGTGTTGATCAAATGTCGCGACAAAAACCAATACGATTCGCACGTATCGTTGGCAGCTCTGGAAGTATTGTCAGCCATCGGACGAACCCATTTGTCAAACGGCTCAAAGAGTTGCCAATATTCTAGTTGTTTACTTGAATGCAAAGATACAGTCAAACAGATATTTATGTTCATTGAAAACCAGTGCGAAAAGCCGGCGCCATTCCACTCGAAAGACTTACATTCCACTATAGTGGCCGCCTATCAGTGTCTGGCCGTTTGGTTTCACGAACACTCCCATCTCCTTAGAGAAAAGGACTGCATTTCAATGCTCTTAGACGTCATTGAATTGGGTATCTCTGGCTCCAAGTCCAAGAAGAATGGCTTTGTGTTCAAAGCCGATAAACAACTCAAACCGGCCTCAATGAGGGTGAGAGAGGCGGCCGAATCGCTTCTAACACTTCTCATGAATCACTTCAATAACTGCCCTCCGAGTCCGTGTTCGCCCGAATCTATCATTGGCTCCAGTCTTATAGATGAGTCCAATCTTTTAAAGTATGTGTCAATTGGCAACAACTGGACATTGGAGTCATCGTGCGATCGATTCAAGTATTTTGTTAGCGATAATCTTATAATGTTAGCCATTTTGGATCAGTTAGAGCCCAACCAGAAAGAGACTGTTTGTATAATACGATCGCCATTTGGCAAATACTGCTGGTCTTTTGCGTTCAAACAATTGCCCAATAAAAAGCACAAAAAGACATCCAGTGATAGTCAGGTATTGCGTCCATTGCCCAAATCGGATACACCGTCGACCACAACCAATCATCAAACCCGTCATCTTCCAGAATCATTGGAAAAGTTAAAGTCAACCAAATTGTATGTATATTCTGACAAAATGTTGAATATTATTATTAATAATTGTTTGAATTGTTTAGCGACTGTATTGTTCCCAATCTGACCAAAATGATTGCCGAATCTACTGAATTCCGATCGGATCAGGAGGTTATGTCAAGTCTTATCGAGAGAGTTGAGAATCATATGAAATATGAAAAGCAAAAGCTTTTAAAAACGCCGTCCAATAATAGAAGTACAGAATGCAGGGAACCGTCGATGTCTACCGAGTTAGAGGCCGCACGACTCGTACTCTCGCACTTCAGTTTTCTTACATTTGAGACATTACAGGTTGGCTGACAAACATTTGACACTAATTTTGTCATTATTTTAATACCAAATTGTTTTCTTTCCCAAAAGGACGCTCCAATGGGACAAATGATTCCGTCGCTCATCGCTCTCAACAGCAAAAGTCGAGACTTTGTGTCAAATTTAAAACTTTTGGACTCAATATCAAACCGAACCAGTGATTCGGTATTTGTGTATTACGTCCGTCAAGGCGTTAAAAGTGCCGACGAAATACTGGCCGATAATAAGCAACAAATTGTATCAAACGCTTCATTCAGAGAGTTTGTATTTTCTTTGGGCACAATAATAGATGTAAGAACTCATTCCGGATGGACGGGACACGTGTCCACCGCTTGGAAAATAATCAATGACACCATAAGCCCTAAAGACGACAAGAATTATACATTTGATGGCAAAAAACAGGCTCTATATTGGGCTGATGTGAGCCATGAATTAGTTTTCTTACTTCCATCGAGTTTTACGGCATTAAATGATGATTCAATCGATAACTCATCACTCGATGGCGATTATAAACAGAGGGCCACTAGTGATGTCCATTCGGACGCCCGATCGGTGTCTAGTCTTAGTGATGACGGAACAAAGACTATAACTGAAAACGAAACCACTAGAAATAGTCTGAGACGGAAATTCCGTAACCAATTACTTCATAACATTGGATGTGATGTTAAAGTACTTATATTTTGGATGGAAAGCACTGATGATCACTACGAACTGCCTATCAGTAAGACAATCCATACGTTTATTTAATTTAAAAAATACTTTTTAACAACTTTTTAGATAATTTACTCCTGACGACCGGCACAGGAGTCGAATCAAATCTAAGTCTATGGAAAGACTTTATACTCATTTTGATTCATCCGCTTAAGAACGGACTCTTCAGGATTATAACCCAAGGGTCGGGCGGAAGGTTAGACCACATATACAAGTATTTCACACTATTAAACAACAAATACTCAATGTTTTGTCCATTTTGTACAGAACTCCCATAACTTTACCGTTAATCGACGGAATGGTAGTCAATAAACACGTTTTGGGCACTTTTGTCCGATTGGCAGCTCTTAACATATGTCGGCGCCGACGGCTCGACACCGAAAGGTATAAAACATTATTTTCGACATTTAATGTAATCAATGGTTTAGTAATGCTATGATCTATCCGTACGGTTACCGATAGCTTCCAACCGCCGCACGTGAAACGGAGACTGAAAATACAAGACATTGTTAACCGATACCGTCTACTGTTACCCGAATCTGAATTTTACAATTCGTTATTCACTTCCAAATAGTTTACGATATGTTACGGAAAATAAGCTTTTATTTCATATCATGTACTGAAATGAGAAGAATGTACTGAAAAATTATTTATTAGAAAATATTTATATATAAAAAGTATATCTGTTTTTAACATATTTTTTAAAACAAAATTTATATATAATTTAAAACAAATATTTTGTGCAATGAATTGATTAAAGAATATAAAAAAATACAAATCTTAACATAAAATAATTATAAAAATAAACTTTTACTCAAATATTTTTAAATGATATATTTTTGTTGATATTGTTTTCAATCAATCCATAACTTATGGATCCGATTATCACCGCTCGCTTTGACTCTCTCGATGGTGTCGAGCGCTGACTGTAAGAGTTGTTTGTGTAACTCGTCTTCACTCTTATCGGCACTAATTGTCTGTCAAAACCAAATCAAACAAAAATGTGTTAAATGTATGTTAGAGTGAGTGTTAAGAAGTGGTGATACCATACCTGCCAATAGTCTTCCCTGAGTTTGTCGTAATTGGTTTTGACTTTTTGTTGAAAGTCTAGCGTTTCATACCTTTCTTCGCCAAAACCATTGCGCGATGCAATCGATTCGGAAGAAGCCGTCAAATACAGCACCGAATCAGGTTTGGGAAGTCCTCTGTCCACAGCCCGACACCAGTCCAACTCGAGACCAGCTTTGGCCGCAGAGTAGGCCACACCCGAGTAGGCGTACCGATCGGCTATAACAGAAGTGCCCGACGCCAACAGTTTCTCCAATTGGTCGGCCATTTCCCACCGATTGGCCGAAAATAACAAATGAATGACCCGATCGTCCAACTGTTGGTCGCCTTTCAAGTATTGGCTAATCATATGACCGATCGGTGTCTCTCTGTTAGGAAAGCGGACCAATTGTGCGGTACATGTCTTGTTGGCCGTCAATGCTTGGACCAGACGTACGGCTTGTGTTGACTTCCCTACTCTGTCCACCCCTTCCAACACTATCAACACTCCTCTTACCGCCGATGACATCCTTAGCATCCAATCAGACAATTAAATCAATGACTAATCACTCAATGAGTCAAAACACTACGAAATCACAACAAAATGATTGCAACACTTGATTGCTACTCTCGAAAAAGGGGACTTCACGTGACATAATTATAATACTAAAAAGTACCAAATAGACGGAGTTGAAACAATAAACAACGACAATAAACACAAAAGTTTTTAAATGAATGAGATTTTATAAAAACGTGTTGTTATTGATGTATTTAGTGTTTACTGCGCATATCATTTGTACTGTTTGTATATAACGATATATTTGCTCTAAGTCCCCTTTTTCGTGGACATCAATCACTTGTTTTGGCGCTAAATATATAT
This sequence comes from Dissorhina ornata, assembly GCA_034695265.1. Classification (NCBI taxonomy): domain Eukaryota; kingdom Metazoa; phylum Arthropoda; class Arachnida; order Sarcoptiformes; family Oppiidae; genus Dissorhina; species Dissorhina ornata. Next base: position 3,890 of record JAQIWK010000639.1, on the reverse strand, counting down.
TCAATCGTTTTGTTTGCAAATGTTTTTTGACTCATACTTTGTGTTTAACTGTTTTTTAGGCACAGAATCGGCGCTATATTTGAAGTTTAATTACAGAATTGCATTAAATTTATGATCAAATAATATAAATTTAATAATATATGCAATAATTGACTGAATTGTTAATTGTTTTTGGGTTTAAAAGTAAACTTTATTTAAACTTTTCAATCATTTAGTCTTTAAATTCATTCATATTTGTGTTGAAATGTTTGACAATATTTTGAGTCAAAAATAAGTCCAAACGATGAGATCTACACCGAAGATGAGAAGAAGACATTTGTTTAATGGACAGAGAGTTGTAAACTTGCATTATATGACTTCCCAACAGATTTGTGTCTATATATGTCTTCATCTTAAAGGACCTCAACTTTTCAAATACCCAACCGATCGTTACAATTGATTCAATTCAATAAGATTTTACAAAATATGTTTTATTTGACAAACAATTATTAAATATTTTATATATCTTATCTTATTTAAAAACATTCATTAAGAATAAATAAAATTAATTTGAAAAATGTTTATTTTATAAAAGCATTCATCGCATCATAAAGATATTTTAACAAAAATTACCTCCCTCACTTATGCATGCCATGAAATGTGCGAGAATACGGTAAGAGACTCAGGAAATATTATATTTTTAATACAAGTTTTTAAAATTCATTAACTATTAAATAGTTACTATTTGTTTCAAATATTTATCATTTAAAAGACGCTTATCTTTGAAAACAATGACATTATATGTTATAAAATACATTGAAAACTCAAAATATTTATTTCGATTTAAACGGATTAACATATGATATGATTATCAAAAATACCTGTTTTTAATGGCAATTAATTTGAGTAAAAAAATTTCTAAAGTTTCAAACCATTTGTTAATTTATAAAACATATGCTCACAAAACATATGCCAAACATAAATACAAAATCATTAAATGTTTGCAATGAATTCACACCAATTATGGACCATTGAGTTGACAAAAACAGCACTAATTGTTTGCAAACTATTTTCGACCGGATTTTTAGCCATTTATCTGTTTAAAAGTCAACCCTTTTTTCAGTCACCAAATGTGGAGAATATTTTTGTGCAAAACATTTGTTATTTAATTGATTTAATGTTAGCCTATCTGTTGATCCTATCTATAAGTGCTTTCGTTTACGTCATACACCGCCGGCACCCGTTTGGCATCGCTTTCATGACTGGAGTAACGGTTTGCGAAATACTCTTCCCATTCATTGGCCATAATTTGGCCATTTTCTTGACCACCCATTCAATGGCCTTATGTTTGGTTGGATTGGCTTTTAATTATATTTTATTAGTTAACGAAAGACTCAAACTTGAAAAGCATTCACATTTGTTTATCATTTAAGATAGCTTTTAGATAAAATTGTTTTCAATTATTTTAATGCATTTTAAAATACAATTATTTATATCTTTTTATAATTCATTTATAACTTATTTAACATTAAAATCATATTTGAAGTACACTTTTTTTCGTAATCATTTACCATAAGTTATTGTCAATAACTTTTGAAGTACTTAAGTATTAAGTAATATGATATTACTAATATCTAATTGATCCAATAATTGGTGACATTGAATATGTAATTCAAGATATTATTTATCAAATTTGATGTAAAATATGACAGATGTTTGAGCACAAGAATTAAGTATTCAGTATTTAAGTGAATAAGTCTTGAATGCAATTAAGTCTTTAACTGCAATCAAAATGATTGTTTCGAGTATAGTCTTCGTAGCAGTCATTGCGGTGACCCAATCGGCCCCTCAATGTGTGAACTTTCCGTCGGGAATCCAGCGAATGGTGCGGGGCATTGATGTGACCAAGCTTGATTTGTGGCCAGCTGACCTGGCACAATCAAATGGCTTCCAGAGAGCACTGGTTGACTTGACCTGCACTGAGGGTAAGCAATGGAAGCACCCGTACGACCCGACCATCGTGTTTGACATTCCCGATCAGGTGGACACTATCAACACACTTCCCGGTGGAGTCATCAACACTAAGGCGACGATCATTGAGACGACCGAACAGTACAAATCGTCCAAAGCGTTTGACTTGGGTTTGGACGCTAATACCGTTGCTTACGGCGCGTACGCCATCAGCGGTGGCTATAAGAAGGCACAGGAATCGTTGGTCAATACCAGCAAATCCATTGTCGAGGTTTCAGCTTTTGTTTCGGCCATTCGGGTTGATATGAATGCTTATTACGAGACGACACCAAACAAAGAGTTCCGCGATTTTGTCGAAAAACAATTACCCGACACTTATACCGAAAATCCGGCCAAATATCAAGAGTTCGTCGACACGTTTGGAACCCATTACTTTGACAGCGCTTTCTTCGGAGGTTTTGTCCACCAGTCCATTGAATTGGACTCAAATTTAAATCTAAAAATGTCCGAAAAGGACATCAAAGTGAACGCCGAGGCGTCGTTCCTCTCTGTAGTCAAAGTAAAGGGCGGTTATGACGGAGAGACCCATAATATGAGCCAACAATTCAAGGAAAACTCCGAAGTGTTTACCGCGTTTTACGGCGGAAAAGCCAACCTCTTGAAGGCCAACAACTCGTGGGCCGAATGGTGGGAAACAGTTCCGCGTGACCCGTGGCTGTTTGGCGGCAATTTGAAGCCAATCCAAAATTTGGTCGACGGCGTAAAGAAGACACAAGTTGTCGAAGCGGTTCGCGTCAAACTCGACAAAGCCTTCCTCCAAGAATCGCGACAAGAGTTGACTCTTTTGGCCAAATTCTGGCCCGTTTCGGTTGACGCACAGTTAGCTGCTATCGACAAACTGTTGACCCAAACGCAGCCCAAACACGACGACGTTAAGGCAGTCAAAGTATCGGTTCAAGACTTCTTAGCCAAAGAGAGGGCAAAAGTGGACAAACAATACATGCAATCGTTGGAAGAGTCGTTGCGTTCGTTGCAAAACTCGGAACTATTCTGCAAACATATTGTGGCCGAGAAGTGTATGCACGACCACCTGAAAGACGTCGACCAAAGTATAGAAACCGGCAAACAGTTGGCCACATCAGCCGATCAACTTATGGCTGCAGACATTCCCCAAAGGGATCAGTTGAAAGAGTTATCGCGCAATATAGAGAAATACATCGACACTCAGAAGCACGAGAAGATCGGCGAATGCAAGGAAAAGGTTTTCTGCAATTTGTGTAAAATATTTGAAGCGTTGGTCACACATAAAGACAAATGTGACTCACATGAAATCAAAGACTTACTCAACATTCATGTTTAAACATTAAATTGTTATCAAAATAAATGTCTCAAAGATTAATAAATAATTGTCTAAAAAATAACACAAACTTTATTATTAATTTAATATTTATTAATAATGAAAAATTAGGTAAACTAGTATATAAACTTGTCAATGTTTAAATATAATCTTTCTTTCTTTCTATTTTTCTTTCTTTCTGTAACAGAAATTCTGTTCAATTAGTTTTACCGTAAAACTTTTAAGGGGGAAAAACTTATTTAAAATATAAAACTAATCTAATTTTAACTTTGTAGTTTAAATATTTTTTATGTATTGCTGTTATTGTGATTAGTGTCTCAACAAATATCATCTCTGAAGATTTGTATTTTTTATAGTAAAGATAAAAAATATGACAATGTAGATTAGAAGTGAAGTCAGTTTCTATTAAGTAAATTACTCGGATTTTCTATTGAGTCTATATTATACAGTATGTTAGCTCAGAGGTTATCATATATTATGCGTCAACCCAATGTTGAGTGTGTGGCGACGTCACTGAATGTTAAGTAAGGGATTGCCTTCAATGCATTGCCTGGCGTCGCCACACACTCAACATTGGGTTGAC
>JAQIWK010000638.1:0-14420 GCA_034695265.1 Dissorhina ornata | reverse complement strand
TGAGTGTTTGTGACGAGTAATCAAATATTTGAAATAATTATTAAGATTTGAGACACAAATTAGAGACAACAGACAGAGAGACAGACAGACAGAGGAATTGGAAGGAAAAGCTATATTTGAATGAAATATTGAATAAACGATTGAAACAATTAATAGCAACGTCTGTATAACAATTTGGTTACACCTGTGCTTAATATGAGTGTCGGGTGAGTAGAGTAGAGGCAAAGCGAATGGAAAAGCAGAGGCAATCCGTTTGATTTGAAGTCCAATAGAAATAATTTAATGTTAATTATATCTGTCAGCCAACCAAAGAAGTTGTGTTTCCACTCAAACATATGTCTCTATGGAGATGCAGATCAAAGGCAGACAAATGATATGCATATGAATGCATTGAATGGTATGTTATGGTGTGGACAACAAACGTAATAAGTCTTGAGTGTATAAATGATTGGATCAGAAGTAGACATAAGGCAAAGAAGGAGAGACTGGAGGGTCAGGAGGGGTCAGCAGAGGAGCAATGGGTTTGTGAACTGAGAAAAGCGAAAAAATTGTGAATTTGGAGCCAAGTTTTTGGTGGAGAGAAAGCTGAACGTATAATAATTGCAAGGATTGGCTCCATTCGGGATAATTGGCGATTGCAATGAAAATTATAGACTAGAGAGTGAATCGAGATGAAAGAGCCCCGAGCTGTACACTGCTGTCAGCTCTATAGACCAATGCAATGCACCAAAGCTTTCATTTATCACGAATCGGAAAAACCTGAAGCAAAGCCTTATTATACAGTGAAATGTTATATTATATGAATTGCATCAAAACCCATCATTTGGTTCTGCAATCGTGAAAATAACAGCCCAATGCTGTCGAACCATTTCCTCATTGGTCTTATGCATAAACTGCTTGCCATCGCATGAGAATCGCTACTGCATGCCATCCATGAGATCTAATGCACTATTCTTGTATGCATTCATGCATTTTGTTATTGCAATGAATTCTTCAAAATAAGACACGAATGAGTAGTCGTCAAAGTTTGTCACTGTTCTGATCGTTCAGACTTCAGCACCGATACCATACATAAGCATTACTCCATACATTATGACACCAATCAGACGGTCAATAGCACGGCTCCCAACACACAAACCAAGCGTTAGATATAATATCAAGCAAAACAAACAATTATCACCATTTCTGTCTATCAATCAATGTATCAAATATAACAAACAATATAATATATTATATTATATGTATATTATACAATATATGTGTACTATGTATGTATATAACTATATCACTAAACAGTGTATTATACACTAATTATATTATTAATCCAACAAACAATACAATATTCAATATTCAAATCACTTACCCATCAATTATATCCATTGAACACATCAAACATATTCAGTGTATTTGAAATGAATTTATTTAGAGTGAGACAAGACATCAAATTGAAATAGTATTAGTGATAATACTAGTAATACTAATAATAGTAATAATAAGACAATGTAGTAATATAGTAATGGTAAATAAAAGTCAATTCAATTCCGCCATATATTTTGCTCCATCACTACAATTGATGCCATAGTTTGCTCCCAAAAGCCCATACGCTATGCATTCCAACGGCACCGACAGATACATGGGAGAGAAGGAGAGGGGAGAGTGAGTGCGCAAGACATGAAGACATTGTGCGACCCCACTATGTTTTATGGCCATCATTGGCCTTCGACAACAACCCATTCGGCCTTTCCTTAATTGCATTCATAAATATTTCTGTCGTTTAAACCATTCTGTAAAGTGCTTCAGACTTACCGCACTTGACATCAAATTCAATGTCACATCATTTCAATACCTCATAAACATTTCATTCAAATACTAAACCGTTTGACTTTTGAACCCATAAAACAACTCATTTTTTAAACTTTGCAATCAATCTTAAGAAACGCTATATATATTTCCTCACTTATGTCTTGAGTTTTTAAACAAATATTTTTAGGGTTTTTTGAATCAATATATTTTAAACTAATTTTCATACTATTAATACAAAAACTTTGCAAAAATGTGAATAAAATTTTGTATTTTCCAACAACAAAAATCATTAAAATATGAATCGGTGTGATATATATACTGCTTATATATATTATATAATGTTATGAAACTAATTAAAACTCAGAGCCGACAGGAGTATGGAGTGGAGGACAGGCAGAATGTCGTGCACCATATGGGTGCTCATCGATTGTATGCAAAAATTTAGTTTTTTCTATTTACTCGCTTTCGCGTCACTTTTGAATCAATATATTGATCTTTTATTGCGTGCAATACTGGAGTAAAATACAATGAATGAGAGAGAAAGGGCCCGATTGTGGACTCCTAACGCACATCAACGGAAAGGGAGGCAGAAGGGAGAGCGTGATGTGGGAGCGGGAGAGAGCACACAACCAAAATAGGCGTAGACTTGGCGTCGAAAATCGAAATGACATCAAATACTACAGACAGACACCACTTCAGCAGATATTGCAAACAAAGTTTCACTTTTGAATCCAATTCATGTAAAACTTGCTTATCATTAAAAACCTATAGAAAAGTTTGGCTCAAAATCGACACAAATTATTAGTTATATAATTGTGACTCTGTCTTAACCGCCATATTTTTGTTGTATCGTGTTTAATTTTAAATCTTAAATCTTGTTTCTTTTATTTAAATCAATTTAAAATAAAATAAAACATAAACTGAATTTAAGAGCCAAGAATTTATTTGAAGATTTGATATGATTTGAGTCAACAGGAAAGTAGTTTAGAGTAAAACATTAAGGAACAAATAATGTTTTGTTTTTTGTTTAAAACAATCTTATGTTTTGTAACCAAAAAGATACAAACAGAGGAGAGAGAGAGAGAGAGAGAGAGAGAGAGAGAGAGAGAGAGAGAGAGAGAGGATGAGATTGTATGACAAAGAAAGTCTCACTTTTGGCACAAAACAACTAAGAATTTGTGTTTAACTTAACATTTAGTGAAGTAAAAGATAAGAAGAATGTGAATACAGAGGACAACATTAGCGACTGAGCCTTAAGCTAAAGAAGTCCTAAATCAGAGTCAGAGTGAGTGGTGGATAGCTATAAACAAATCAATGATCGGTTTGCTAACAGACCACAGACATAGACAAAGACTGTGATGAATCTGATTTGCATATTGAATGAGACAACACTTGATATGCTGTGAGATCGGGAAGTCGACAGTCGATGGACCACTCACTCCGATATAACACATGTCTTATTAAATGATTGTCAGATAAATATAAGCCATACAAGAGTTAATCGTTGGCCTAAACTAAACAACACAACAATCTGAGCCCTAAATCTCATTAATAATAATAAGTCTAAAGTTATGACTGCTTTAAGTTATGCAAAGAATTGACACTATAGTCACTATATAGCAGTTGTTTAGTTATGATTGCGGCTCACATACATCATACACAATCACATACATCCATGGCATACATCTATGCCATCCACACACATCCATCTCCACAGTCATACTATCATATCATACGTACTGCCAGTCCTGGTTTCAAGTCAGTTGCCAACCGCTCTCGCTTTGTCACCAATACTCTGAACGCATCCAATACTATCATTTACCACACAATCATCCTATCAATACATACAGCACTAACTCAACGCTAATATTAATATTTTAATATTATTACACACTTTACTATCATATTCTGTATTGTATTATTCAACACTTGATAGTTATTAATAGATATTATAATAGTTAAATATTTAAGACAAACTCTTCATGTTGGATGGTATCACTAAAAACAATAGATGAGTGGATGACTGTTTGCACAGTTGTTGTATATATCAATTGAAAGTCATGTTTGTTTGTATCAAACAAACCAATTCTTTCACATCAAATGTATGGCAAATAATGAACCAAACATATGAAGAATGAAAGCATAGAGAGGAGGGATTCAATCTCATTAAAGCTCATAATTAGACCCAATGGCCGATGGCCTGCCTTCACTTAATTCACGTGTTAAACGTCACTAAAAATATAAGTAAACTTTAACTTTTAAAAAATGGTATCATTGATGAGCACAAGAAGACCGGCTTTACTCCACAATAAGTCAAATATGAATGAATGAATGATAAGCCAGTGGTTGCCATCAGAACACATCTCGACTTCAAAGTCATTACAAACACTATTTTCTATATTTGAAAAGCCATTCAAAACCCATTACCAAATAGTCGAGGCAATGGTTAGGCAAACATCAACTCATTAACATTTACTTAAGACAATCACTACCACTACGACATCAGTCAATACAACTTCACACAACTTTCAAATAATAATAACAATATTTTCAATCATTTGTTTGGATTGTATTTAAACTTCAATAATTTGTTTCTAATATAATAAACATGACCATAAGTTACATGTTGATTGTTTGGCAAACTTGACATACTTATTATTATAATTATTATAAACAGATAAAGTAATATTATATTTAAATTAAATTAAATTTAAAATTATTGGAAATAATATTTATATTTTTAAAGGAAAAAAATACGTTAAAAATAACCAATACGTTGAAAAAGTTTAGGTTAAAATGAATTAAACTTTTGCAAAACTAACACTAATAAGAGTTTAGTTGAGCGGTGCACACAATTTCCTCCTGGTATCCCACATTCTGGCTGTCGACCAGCCCTACCATCCCTGCCAGCCCTGTGCACCGAAAATCATTAATCATGTCTGAATTCATTGCACTTTTGTATATAAGTGTCCGCCGTTTTCACTCTTATGCAAAACAATCATTAATCTTAACAGAGATTTCTATGAATCTCACATTACCTGAAATGGGGCTTCAAATGTTGTTTTTAAATCTCAATTCTAACTATTTTCACACTTTTTTTTAACTCAAATATTTGTTTTTTTTATCTTAAATTATGTGTGATATGCGTGTAATAATTAATATCAACAATATATTAATTAAACCTAACATTTATCTAAATTATGTCATGTTTTTAAAAATAATTATTTTATTTGTATTTAAAAACCAATATAAATTTACATTAGATTTACAGTAAAATCAGTTTAAAACAATTAAATGTTAATTTTTAAAAATAAAAAAATATTTTTATAGTTTTTACTTGTTAATATAGTTTGCAGCATTAATAATTCATTATCAAATTAATAATTACAAATAAGAAAAAAATTCAATATTGATTTTATAATATATATACATTTTAAAAAAATGTTTTTTGTTTTTGTTTTTAATAAGTTATTATTAATAAGTTTAAATTAAAAGTTTAATATATTTAAAAAATACACAATTACATTTAAAACTAACTAAATTTATAACTGTAACAGTACATATATAATTATTAATTAACCATATTATATATGTACTGTAAATACTAAATAACATTAATAATGCTAATTATTAGCAAGCTAAACATTCAAAATATAGGAAACTTTTTGAAATACTTTCAAAAATGTTTTCAAAAAATCAACCACAACTACATATATATATATGCATATTTTTCAAACTAAATTTACAATAATTAGGATGTTGTATTTTGTCTTATAAGTATCTGATTTTAAACTGGTATGATTTAACCATAAATATTCTTGTAGAATCTTAAATCAATAAAAATATTTCATTCAACATTGTTTAGTAAAATCCTTAAAATTTATGTGCTTATTAAGGTAAATATAAATATTATTAACAGGGTAATTTAATTTTAAAAAAGTAAAATGTTAATGATTAACCAAACAAAATATATCTTTAGTTTTCAAATAAGGTTGGTACTTTTTGAATTACTAAACAGGGCTATTTCGACCAATTAGTCAATATTTGAAATATACAGAAACATCACGGAGAGTATATAATGATGATAATAATTAAAACTTAATTTTGTTAGTTATTACTTGAAAAAAAATAAATAAAATAATTTATCAGGTTAAGTTTCAATTGTAAAATCCTTTGGTTATAAAACTATTTATTTAACTATTTATTAAAAAAACTTTTAATTTAGACAATAATAATTTTAAAAAATTAAGTTTCAAAATGTATATTATTTGTTTTTTGGGAATATATTTTAATAAACTATAAAATACTATAGTTTATTAGCATGTTCATTGAAATACTTAAATACAAATGATTGAAATTGATATTAATGATTAAGCATACTGATATATCTGTTTAACTGTTACAGTTTTACACTGTATGGTTTACAGTTACAGTTTGCAAGTATAAACAATGTTTTTGTAAATCAATATAAAATTAATTAATTTTAAGTTTATGTAATTTTAAAAATTACTCAAAAATGTATTTTTATGTTTCTATAAGTTATAATACTTGACTTTAGATGCTATTTAATAATAATAATAAAGATTATTACAGTGCAAATTGTCAAATGTTTTTATAGCATTAAATTATGTATAAATAATTTGAATACTAAATATAAATATGTGGTAAATAAAAATGAAATGCAAACCACTATTAATCATGTGCTAAATGAAAAGTATTAATAGAGTAAATAGAGATCACAGTTTGATAAATGTTGTTCAGGTATATGTTAGACCCCCTGCCGTAACGTATAGCTGTGTGTATATGTGTGTGTGATATTGTGTGCTAAGTATGAATTGATTTGACAGTTATTCGTAATTCAGATGAGAAGAGCGAACAGAATTGCATTTTTGATGACTTATTTAAGTGAAAAACATTTGGAAATATTTTTGAAATATAAACAATTTGAGGAATTAGTGCCACAACTGTCCAAAAATGACCAGTCAGTCCACTACTGCTTGAGTAGTGTCCAGAGTTGTCCACTCCTGTCAGTGCTGTCCAAATACTACCCGTGAGAGTGATAGTGAGAGTAAAGAAAAATAGAGATAGTTTATTGAGAAGTGGTGGTAAGGAATGGGTATTTCTATTATATTAGGTAAATGTCTTAATGGCTCCCTTTTGCCTCATGTCTCATATGATTGATGACACAGGCGGTGGCCAAAGCAAGGCCAGTGATATGTTCACAGGCATCATAGGCATCATACACAGCACAGGCAACATAGGCCTCACAGGCACCCATACGAACAGTTGGACCCCTTTCCATATGGATGTAATCGATATAAGGATAGCGTATAAAATTTATGTATCAAACCATTCAAAACTAATTACTTGAGACCAAAGCTTGAGAATTAGCATTAATTTTGGGTAAAGTTTTAATATAAATATACATTAAATCTAATTATTAGAGTTAGTTGTCGTTGTGGTGAAAGTGATGCGAATGTCTTTGCTTTTTTTGGATGCTTTTCATTGTAAATATATATATGTTTTACGGCACAACCGAATGTTGAGATAAAAAGTAGAGATAGATATGAAGTGAAGCAATGTTTGGAAAATGTTTGGAAGAGATAATATAGAAATGTTGTGTTATTGTTAAACAACAAAAGCATAGATTGTGAGCCAAAACACGGTTTGCTTTGGTTTGCATTGCTTTTGATGGTTGAGTTGATGGGAAAAGAAGGAGGTGGAGAGGAAATGCGGGAGGAGAAACGCGCATGGATGCTACCCTAACATATAACATACTACATAGTAAATAGTACATACTAGGCCACTATCATACTATGTACAATTTACAATGCCTACCATTGCCAGCATATCCAACACATCCAACACACTATACCATACTATACCAACTTATTGACAATACATAACATCTACTCATATGTTCTACTCTTAACTCCAATTCCACTCAAATGTATACTTGTTTTCTCTGTTTGTGGAAAGCCTGCAGCCAACAGCGCTAACACATCCAACAGTGCTCTCTCTCTCTCTCTACTCAGGCCTACCAGCCCTGCATTGGCACTGGTGTTGTACACACTCGACACACACCACACAACTCACTGCACACCACAGTATTCCTAATGCATGTGCCGATGAGAAGCCGGTAGTCGACTCTAAGAGCTAAAGCCTGTTCTCAGAGCACTGGTATTGAATTTGTCGGATTGTATTCTATTGGCTCAGACATACATCACGTGGTGATGGAAATAATGGTCAGATTTGGGTATCAATTCAGTTATGCACTAGAATTGAAAAGAATTGAGAAGTTGTGCCAATACTTGAATATCTGTGCGAAATGTCATTAATGTTTGTGTTTGTGGTACTGCTTTGAGATCACACGATGGATCAGTTGGATCAAGAGAACGGCTTTATCAGTGAGCCGTCCATCGAGTGCATGGCTGAGTTTATGACAGCAGTGCCAACACTGGCAGCACTGCCTCATATGAATGACTCGTTCCAAACGGCATCATCAATCACCGGCGGCACTGGCACTGGCCCTACAGTCATGTCACGAGCAGCAGCAGTACAGCACCAACTCAACCAACTCAACCAACACACCACTCTCTCCAGCTGTACTCCTTGTGATCCCTGTACTCCACTTACTGTTACTTCAGGTACTGTTCATATCGGTGCAGACATCGGACCCCATTCTCTATCAGTGTCGTCCACATCCCAAGAATCTCCCAAAAGTGGCCAAAATTGCAGTGATTTTCCGTGGATGAGGGAAAAGAAGACCACTCGTAAGCAACAACACTCAGGTAAGCATCACTACCTCTGCTTCCATCGCTACCCATCCCATCCTATCACTCCTCTCCATCACTATTACTATGTTTTTGTTTTGCTTCACACAAACCTAATTAATCGACTATTTATGTGTTTATGTGTTTGTGTGCTCTTCTCGTCATTTATTATTCAAAAGCAAACACTTTGTGAATGCTTTACAGACTAAAGCAAAACGCAATCAAATACTAAGCAAAAAAAGATCTAACATTTTATAAATGAATAAATTAAATGACTTTTCAACGGGTCATACAGTCATACAACACGCAAACATTACAACTCTCTCCCCTCATGTTCATTCATCACTCTCTTGGCATCTCCCTGTCTCTCTCTCTCTCTCTCTCTCTCTCTCTCTCTCCGACTATCTAAACTTTTCACAAAATCCTATTTTTCTCAATTGGTTTGCCTTTGATAGCAAACAATTTTGAGTGCTTTACCTGCACTGACTCTAACGGCTTAACAAACTGTAAGTAATCGCCTTAAGTTTAATTTCTAAATCATTCAAATAAAACCGATAATGTGTCCCACTTTTCATGTGTCCCTCATTTCGGCTGTCATTAGCGGTCAGTTTTGTTGAATATTTTGTTTTATAAAAACCGATTGATTCCATAGAAGTGCTGTTAGACTAAACCGGCGCTTAATCTTTAAATCCCAACTGATATGTCTATGAAGTCAATGTAAAGCCATGTTTAAGAACCAGCGTTAAGACATACAAATATCAATGACATTTGTCTATTATTTCATAATTTAAACTAATTGTTAGTCAAAATAAAAGAAACGACGAAAGTTTGAAATGAAAAATAAAAAATAATGCATTGAATGACTTATTAAATAAATAGTTTGTTATCATTGGTGAGGAGACATTGAATTTGTTTGCCGTCATTTAAGAAATGGCCACAAATTCAAAAAAAAGAGGATCCGTTTTGAGAAATGTTAGAGAAGTCTATAATTCAGTTTTTGGAGAACCAATCAAAGTTTGTTGAAATGTTGAGATAAACAATAATTTTCTTTTTTTTGGGCTTATTGTGAGTATAGGAGAGAAGTCCGTATCAAAAGTTAGGATTTGATTGCATGAATGCCTTCATTGGACCCAAGGCTAGCTTTGCATGTATTTGAAAGTAGTATGCATTGTATGCATATGTATTGCAGAGCCAACGTGTCTATAATGTGTGTCTTTTCTATTTTTCTCAACAAATTATAGACTCTCTATGAATATAACCCTAACATTCTTTCTGTAACTAAATTATATGAATAATAATAATAATACTAATAAATGCCAAACAGGCAGACCTTCGCATGAGATAGCGTGCAAAATGACAATGGACAGGGACAGGCATAGGCACCGCCAATACAGGCATTGCCATACAAATAAGCATATATGTATGCATTTGCCACTGCAATCACACTTTTTAATAATAATACAGACTTGTTTTTATACACAATCAGGATATACAATATGTATAGTTTATTTCATACATCCATACAATCGACTCCATTTACATACACAACACAACCAAAAAATGAAATGAAATTTAAGTTTTTCAAATATTTTATTTCAAACAAATAACAATTGCATTGTAAAACATTATATAAAACTTTTTTTTCAAATCAAACTCTTTTTTACAGTGCATTGAAAGGAAAAATAGGTTTTAAATGAAATTGTTTGCTATCAAAGAGAGAGAGAGAGAGAGAGAGAGAGAGAGAACTTTTTTAAATGTAAAAAATATGAAACAATAGATAAAAAATAAATTTGAATGAGTGAGAGTGTAAGGATTGGCCTAATTTAGTGCAATTAGACATATTATATGGTGTTGTGTATGAGAGGATAGGTTTGATGACTTTGATTGAGATGGATGGAGCACCTCTGTGTCAGGTCCTACACCGCCATAACTTATACGGGCGATGATTACTCGCACCAACACATAAGCGTTCAAAAAAAACTAAATCAATCTTTTCAAGTGGTTTACAAAGCAATAAAAGTGCTCTCAATCACTACAAACACCATCTTTAAGATTCAAACGATATTTAGTGACAAAACACACACACTTTTATAAATACATTATTCTCTATACATTGTATATGCGATACCTGTGCTCATAGTTTTCCCATTCAATTGACAACTGATTCTTATCGTAACACAAATACCACACAAATATTCATTCATTAATTATCAATGATTTATAACATATCGTTCAGTATGTTATGTATTATACTGTGTTTACACTAAATAAGTTGTTATTTTCAATTCAAAGTCAATAAATTATCATATAATGCATCAAAACTTTATAAACTTCATTACATTTAGTGTTATTTGAGTTAAAAATAAATTAAAACCTTTAAGCACTTTTGTAAACTATGATTAAATAAATATTTTATAAAATAATTAAATCAATATTTAATATTAGCTATTTATTAAGATTAGTTAAGTATAATATTTATCTTAATTATATAATATATAATATAATTATATAATATAAATATATAATAAAAGTTATAACTTTATTTTTAAAAAATCATTTTATTAAATTGTGACAAGTTTTTACAGTTTAAGGCCATATTGATAAATCAACAACTGTTTGAACAATTTTTATTATTTAAATTTTATAACTAAATATTAAATAATAATTTATAAAACTAAATATGATTTAGAAATCAAAACTCTTAGGAAAACTTTATTTATTTAACAAAACAGAAAAAGAGACAAATGTGTAGAAAATAGTGACATTTTTGACACAAAACTAGATATATTGTAACATTAATGACAATTTATTGACAATATTTCAATAATCTTACGGTTAATTTAGAGTTTGACAGCTAATGCTTACAAATAAATAAATTAATATAATTATTATTAATGTAACAATGTAATGTTAATTTAATAATAATAGTAATATTGTAACTATAAATCGATGAGAAGTAGCGCTTAATAAACATAAAATTTCCATTACTTTTATTTTAGATAATAATTATATATTAAATAAATATAAAAAATTAGTTTATGATAACTATATAAACATTTTCTTATGTTTAACACTACTTATAAATCACGAACGCATTGAATAATTGATTTTAAATACAAATTTGAATTAATTTGAAATAATAAATGAATTATTGTTTGAGAAATGTGTTGAAGACTTGTATTGAATGAATATTATATATAGAGAGAGAAACAAATGACAGACACATATAGTGAATGATGGATATGCTATAGATATAGACATCTATATAGAGGCAGTTTGGCGTTCAATGTTGAGGGACAACCAAATTTGTGAATTTCATATTTTATAACAATATTATTTAAACACAAAAAATATATTTTTTCAAAGTATAAAATCCATATTAAATTTATATACATTTTATTAACTGTGTAACAAAAATAATACAATGTTTAATCATTGCAAGATTTATATTATAATAAATATTTAAATAGTTTAAATTGATAACATAAAACGAAATTAAATATAAACATTTTGATTAATAGTAATAAAAATGGTTGAATACATCTTTTATAAAATTAATTATGTGCTAAATATGAGTAATTAAGAAATTTATTTGTGGTTCCGGTTTAATTCAATTGTTTAGTGCATATAATTATATTTAATACAAGCTTTCACTGAAATTGCAGTTTAAAAAGAGATAAATTGAAATTTTATGCTAAAATCAACACTTAAACACTTATATATCATAATCATTTGCTACCAATTCAAATACATTATACAACTGTTAAGCATAAAAGCAACTTTCAATTTTTTATAGTTATATATTGTTTGGGATATTATATTTTGACATTAATCTTGTTTTTAATAATTAATTTTAATTTAAAATTATTTTTATAATTTATATTTTTCTTAATGTGATGAAATTTATTTTTATATTTATCATTTTACTTTTATCATTTATCAGTTTTTAAATATTGTTTTTATCAATATTTTAATGTTAATAATTGACAATATTTTAAATTACAATTAAATTATAATATAACTAACGAAAAGATTATTATATAGATTATTATTAATATTAACATAGTTTCAGTTTTACTTATATTTAACAAAATTACATAATAAAATAAAAATTTTAATTAACTAATAATAAAATTTAAAATATATCCCAAAAAAATAAACTTTTAATTAAATAAAATATTTTGCTATTATACAACATTTTTAAACAAGTCTTTTTATAAAATGTATTACATTTGAAATGCTTTTTTAAAAGTGAAAAAAAGTCTATAATTAAATTTGCTGAAAAAATATTTAAATTAGAAATTCCAATGATTTCCAGTTTCCACACATTTACACCGCTTTTCAAATTAAATTTGATTTTAAATAATTTATTGTAAATGTTTAAAAATAACTCATGCTTTTTATATTAATGATATTTATTCATATATGAAAACACTTTACATTAATAACAATTCAATTGATTTATTTAATATATAATTGTATTTTTAAATATGTTTGTTGGCGTAGATTTTTAAAATTAAAATGTTTAATTTGTTAATTTTTGAATATTAATAACAAATTGTCATTTAAATTATTATTATATTAATATTTATGAATAGATATTGAGACAAGTTAATTTGCTTTAATTTATATTACAATTCAAACAAAAATATCAATGTTTTTACATTGAAAACACATGTTGTAAATTAAATTGTCATTAATATACATATATCAATGTTATTCATGTAAAGAGTATTGAATTGCATTAATTAAACCAAAATTTATAAGTGATTTGTCGTTTGAATATTTTGAATGATTTCTAAAAATAAACAAAAATTAAGTGAAAGCGTGAAATGTAATTAAGCGAAAGGGCTTTGAGTCTTAAGTACACAAAAGGGTTACCAAAAGTCTTAATAATTTTGATGGCATTAGTCGAAAGAGAGACTACTCTTTGATTTGGCGCTCATATAGTTTGGACATAAAAGTCGGGAATAAAACTGATCCGATTATCTCTCATTTATTTATTGCCTTTCAAACGCCCAAACATTTACTTTGATTTTAATATCTTTATGAATATTTATGTTTATTTAATTATGTTATCAAATTGTCACTAAATTAGTTTTTTAATAAAATTAATAACAATATATCAAATTTATTGTTTTTATATAATTTCTTATGATATATTTCTAATATAATCAATATAATTTTATTCAATTATTATTATTTAATATAAATGAAAATATATTTTTAAATTTTACACGCTATTCAATTATAGATTTATTAAATAGTAACTATAAAATTAATAAGTATATAAATTAAATGCAATAAATGTATTAAAATAAAAATATAAAAATTAATTTGATAAATTATTATAATAGTTGTGGTGTCACATTATGTACTAATGAAATAATTGCTATAATTAATTATTTTAAGTTAGCCTTAATGATTAATATGATTTAAAATATTGTATAAGTTGTGGCCAATACTTAATGTCAGTTAACTTTAAATTTATTACAATAAATATCTCGAATATTTAATAATTTTATAAGTTTTACATGTTTTTAATAAACATTAAAATAAATATTAATTTAAACAAACAATTGAATTTAAAAACAAAATTTGATATAAAAAATAGTTGTCACCAAGTCAAACTACAAGTAGAAATTAAAATACCTGGCTTAAATGCAAAACTTTATAAAATATTATAAACAGATATTTTATTATTAAAACAAATTCCAACAAAGGTGTCTTTAAATTGATATAAATTATAATTATAATTTTATATTTCACTTAAATATTGTTATAGATATTTGTATTTTTGCAACTAACATGTTAAATAATATGTTTTATTAGCTGTTATAGTAT
>JAQIWK010000637.1:0-14426 GCA_034695265.1 Dissorhina ornata | reverse complement strand
TATAATAATTATTAAAATATTTATGAATTAAGTTGTAATTAACTGGATGTTAAAAAGTTTAAAATTTGAATAAATTTTTGTCTCTTGGTGTACATTGGCAAATAGGGGGAAAACAATTGCAAATAAAAGCCAATCTGAAAACGTTTACTCTATAGGAATACACAATTCATTAAAGATTTGAATTAAATTGAATGATAGGAAAGATTGTATTTTTAGAAACGATAGTAAATTAATGAAAACATGTAGACATCAATAGATAGGATTTATATTCACTTTAAACTAATTAATTATTTTCCCACACATTTGATTCATAATTCAGTAATGATTTCAATAGATATTGAGTTAACGATAATTAAATGAAAGCAATGTTTTGATCGGATGTTTGATTCAATGAACACAAAACATTAATAGACCAAAAAAAGTCAACTAAACATCTTGATAATACAGGTGCCCGTTAAAACATTTACCACACCATTCACTAGACTAAACCTAATTTATAAGTTATATCTATTAAAAAATAGTTAATAGATTGTTAATGTGATGTCTAAACAATTGTTTCAATAGGTTACTATTATATTTAATATTAATTAATTTATATTAAATATTTGCTTTCATTTTAATGTCATTATAATAACTACAATAGTAGATTTTATTGTAGTTATAATTATAAAAAATTCTGTTATTTAAAAAAATAATTATAATTAAAAGTTAATTATAAATATACATTTTTGAATTGTATATTCAGACAATTTTTCTTGTGTATTTCATTAATTATTATTTAATTATTTTAAAATCAAAATATTTTATGACATGTTTTAATTAATTATATCATAAATAAATAAAATATTAATAATTAAACAGATTTATTTTTAATATTAAACATTAAAAGTATATTACTAATTAACATATGTATATTTTTAGTAAATTTAATTAAATTAAAGTATAAAAACATTTAAAAACAAATAAATATACAAATAAAAATTAATTTAAGAGTAGATTAAATCTAATTAGATTTAATAGGATCAAGTAAATCTATAATACATTTTAAACATACAAATTATAATGATGTTTAAAAAAATTAAATCATTATTAAATAATGTAATAAACCTAATATTGTAAAGAAAATAAAAAGTTTTTCATGTAATATAAAGTACAAAAGCCAAAGATGACCATTAATTACCAAGCAGACTTTTCACGATTAAGTTTCATCATTGACTTCAATAATTAAAACAAAACTTTTTCATCTTTTATATTGCTTTTGGATTTTTATTTTGTTATGTTTTTAAAAATATTTAAAAAGAGTTGTTTTAAACGTGTTTTTTAAATATAAATAAATAAAATTACTTAAAGTATTTATAAACTAAAATGTTTGACAATGAGATTAATTTAATGCTTACTTTGAATAATAGGCGCTTATTATATAACAAACAAAAAAAGTTTTAAGTAGTTTTTAAACTTTTCAAGCAATAACTTGTGAGCGCCTAATAATAAACATTTAAATAATATTATATTGTACATTATATAAGTAGATATACAGTGTATATTTGTTGGTTTAATCGTGATTTATGTTACTTTTATTTAGACAAATAAAACAAAATATACAAAACAACTAATAAAGAAATTGGTGTTTAAATTGTATAGAAATATGATTGCAATAGCAATAGTTAATGATTTTAGTTTGGCAATTTCCCTTAGCAATAATTGCTAATTTCGCAATTATTGCCAAGAAATTGCTAACAAAATTTTCACTGTTTTGGCAATATTTAGCAATTGTTGCCAAATTTGGCAATAATTGGCAATTTTTAGCAATTTTGAAAAATAATATATTTTTAATTATAATTTTAGTTCTAAATATTGATGTATTTTTATGAAAAAACTAAAAATTGTTACTTTAAAAGAGTTTATTAATATTTTCAACCAATTTAATGTTAAATAATCAGTTTTAGAACCTTATTTAATGCTTCAATAACATTATTCTCATATGTATACTTCAATATTTGAACGTTATTTGTTTTTAGCAATATTGCCAGAAATTGCCAATAATTGCGAAATTAGCAATTGTTAGCAATTTTAGTAAAATTGCTAAGAATTTCAATCACTAGCAATAGTAGAGTATACTGTATGTGGAGAGTGTGTGTGGATGTAGTGGTTGTAATGGTAGTGATGGTTAGACACAAGAATTGAGTGCAGCCTAAGGCGTGAATTGGCGGTAATTTTAATAGTAGTGATGCTTCACTAATTCAGGTCACTGTCCATTAATCAAAACATAGTTTTTTGCTTAAATACTAAACACTTGTTAGGTTTATATATACAAAGAGAATATACAGTAAAATAAATGAAAATAAATAAGTTTTAAGACTTCTCACGAAACCCACAAACAACTAATGAATTAGTAATGAAATGTCCATATAATCAAAGGCCCGGCTAAACAACTGGTTCTGTGAGCTAACACATCATTATAATGTCGTCAAAATTAATTAGTTTTGACCGAATGGCCACAAATACACTGAAACAGAGTTTCTTTTATAAACACCAGTAGTTAAGTGTAGAAAAACTTGTTATGTTTTGACAATTACTGAATTAAATATTATAAATTCAATTAGAAAAACACATAATCTATTGTAATATCCGGCAAAACTATTATTAATGGATTTTATAGAAAGTATAAATAAATATAATTATAAAATATAAACTCATGAATTTTGATCTACAAAATAAACTTTTTTCAAAATAAATATATATTTCTATTTGATTGCAAAACACTAATTGGTTTTTTAAAATAAAAACTTTGAGTTTGTGAAATCAATTTTGAGAAACAAAACAAATTGATTGTAAACTAAAATATTATTAATTTTGTGATTCAAAGACTGCATTTGGGGAGAGAAAACAGAAGCAATTAGAGTGATATCACAAGTCTTTTTCTTTAAAGTTTTTTTTGCAGTTAAATTGATTTGAAGTTTGGATAAGACTTTGGAAATTGATTTGGTATTTGAATTTAAAAGCAAAGCAAACGTCAAAATTTATATAACGATATATCTATGGTATATAAGCTTAACTAATAGTGTGTACGGCATCATCGGTGTACTGTATATACAATTTTTATCGTAATTATTAATCAAAAGTGAATTTGACTGTAAATGCCCACCAATAATGTTAGTCTAATCGTTATTAATCATAATTTAAAGCAAACCTCTTATAAGTAATAACATTTCGCTGAGCTTTTGATCGACAAAATTAAAAAATATAAAGAAAAAACATAAGAAAAAAGTTAGCGATCAGTGATTGCAAAGAAAACGATATTTTTTAGGTTTTCAATCGGTGTTGTGGTTGGGCTGAGGGCTGACAGAGAAATAGGATCGCATCGGAGATGTCTAGCAATGATAGCGACCACAAAAAAATGAGAGATAGACAACAAAAATATAACAAATATTTAGTGTTCAAATGAATTGCAACCAAACGCAACACCGCAACCATCCATATACCCATTCATCCAAATCATAACATAGCATACAGAAAGACTTGAAGCATAAGGATTCCCAACCGATTTGAATTCATACTCATATCTGTTTAACGTTAGACCGTATATCCTTTCAATTTAATCATTTCTCGCTTCATCTCTATTATCTGTTTGTCTCTCTCTCTCTCTCTCTCTATCATTCACTAAACTGTTCACAACATCCCTCCCCATTCCCTCCCAAACCGTATCCAAAGAGTTAATTAGGCGGACACTAATACTTTACGACGACATGGCTTATCATTAGACCAATATTTGTACACAATATCTGTTATATCTATTATTATGTACTTAAACTAATGTTCACTACATTTATTCAATTATCTCCAACTGATCCGCTCTAAGAGTACAGAGATATAAAATGACGCCAAATATAATATGTCTTTTCTTTTAATCTCTCATTTTTTAGTCACAAAAAAATGTTTTTTAAAGAAAAAAATGTCTCAAATGAATGATTACTAAATTGTGATTTGATTGCATCCAATCATTAATTTATTTGCAAATTCTGACGAATAATTTTATTAGTTATTGACCTCAAAAATAATAATAACATAAAAAATGAGTTCATATAATGTAATCCATTTAAAAAATTCATAAGTTGTTATGAAATGAGATATACAACACTCAATGACTTGAAATGATATTTAAAGTCTTTTTTTAGTTGAAAAAAATGATTTTAAAAATTTGAAAACAGAAAAGAAAAGACACACAAAGTTGTTCAGTGAGAGTGAGTTAAAACTGCAAAGACTTGTAACTCATTTAAATTATGAGTTTCGGGACATCTCTTCTCTCTCTCTATATAAAGCAAAAGCGAGCGATAAATCATAATTCATAGCCTTATTCTAACCTCAGATGATGTGGTGTTTGATTAATGATTGTAGCAGTGGTTGGAATTTTTTTTGACTAACTCTCCAAATGATTTAAACCACAGATAATACTCGTTTTGCCAATGCTTTCGATGACAGTCTAAATATTATTAAATATTATTTTCTTATAATCCATAAATAAATGGCTTTTAAAACAACAAAAATATTCATTTCTGTACATATTTTTTAAAATGCATATCAATATGAATCTAATTGTGACTAAAACATGGTAAGTCTACAACAATTTTTATTTGATTTACGGCTCATTTGTAATTTTTTTAAAGCAAAGCAAATGTTGGTCTTTATATTGGTGGCCAGTGATTGATTGGTAGCTATTATGAGGCTATTTGTGTGTTAATTGTAATATTTGGTGGATTTGGTGTCCAAACAAAAAAGTGAAATGATTTGAAGTGAAAAAGATATGACATGAAAGTTGTCTGTTAGAGAGTGAGAGAGCGGGTCTGAAGAGGAACCAGATGTGAGGCCTGAGTATGTGATACAGCGATAGTTAATATAGTTTTTGATGGGATAAGAGAGCGTCACTAATTAGCTCGAAATAGACACACGTGTTATAGTGTTAGTCTGTATCGTAACTAAAATAACTGACAAATGAAACCCGAATCCCAACACTATTTTGACATTTTCTTCTCATTTTTTTGTCTTAACAAAACTCACAAATATTTCATTAACTTTTCAAAAATTATGACTCTTTTCAGTCTTTTTTGTTCAGCATTTGTTTGGCTCGAAAAGAGTGCAACCGATCCGTGCATTGGAAGCGCCAATAAGTCCGGTAACACTATAGACAGGACTTTACGGTATAACTAACGCCCAATAATAGAGTTTTTAAAAAATTTAGTTATTTTTTTGCTAAAACATCACTTTTATTGTAAAATTGCTTTTTCTAAACGCAACTACTATTTTATGATTATATGTTTGCACACCAAAGCAATTGCATATAACATATAAATTGTTAGTTTTTTGTTAAGTGTTTGCAATAAGTTATAAAATGTTTGTCTACTAATTGACAACTTTTCAAATTTAAAGTACTTTTGAAATTAATTCAATAAATATGCAGAAAAAAGTAAAATAAGCTGCAAAATAATTGGATCCTAAACTCTGGTTGGTTATTCAACTTTTAAAGCTATAAAATTATGTTAAAATAAGTGTTAATTTAGTCTCAAAATGATTTATATTGTTATATAATATAAAAAGCAAATTGCATTACAAGTAAAGCATTTATTTATAGCATTAGTGAATGTAATTCGCAAATCATGTGAACAATGGCTTTAATAGGCCGATCGGCCGGAGACCACATTTCGTGATTTGTTATAAAGTTGTTTAATTTGAACGTAACTACACTTCCAGTTTATTTTCCACAATATATTGTATACAAAAAAAAGTATATTACAATATATTATACGCCGAGCACTGGCAGCCGTTTTCTCAACCAATTTATAGACCTGTTTGTATGGACTGACAGCAAACAAACTAATAAACACTAGTTTGAAAGCAATTGTAAGATAATTTGAAATATAAAGTTAACAAAACATTCAATACATGTATATAAATATGATTGTAATATAACTGTTGACTCCAATCTGGCAATTACTGTACGAATTGGATGAACGGATGCTAAAAGAGTATAGTTTATGAAAGACTAGAACAGCATTAATGACACAATTCATCAAAATAAAAGTCATTACAGAATACAACCGGCAATACATTCATCGCCTTCTCTTCGCACTAAATGTTAAAATAACTCATAAAATACACTAAACTTTTCCTTCATTTAAATGCCGACACATTTCTTAATCTTTAGTTAAAAAACTTTTAGTTTTATATTTTTATTTCAATATTTAGCGCTTCACTAACTTTTTTTCTCGTCTATAGATGTGTTTCAAAAGTTTATAAAAATAACAAGTTTTTTGGTTTAATTTGGTTTTAATAATTTTTATTTTATTTTGTTGATAAAAAACATTTTATAAAATTTGTGATTAAATAAAATTATAAAGTGATAATTGAATGATTAATTTTAAAAATAATTTTGTAATATATTTGAAAAATACATTTATTTGATTAAATCGTTGACAAATTCAGAAAACATATATAATTGGTTTAACAGCTTTTTTGGCGATTGATTTGAAAAACATTTTAATATTTGATAAGCGATTGGCAAAAAAAGGCAATGGACAGGTATTTAAAACGTGTGTTTTAAGTAAAATTTACTAAACATTTCACTTTATTTCTTATCTAATGGTGATCTCACAACAAGTTGACAAAAAGCATTAATACATTTAATTTTAAAATCATTTTTTTGGTGGAAAATATAGTTCCCTTTGGCGTATAGAGTGATGGATTTGAATTTATTTATGATATGTTTGAGTAAAAATTGGTGTTTTGTATCCCAAAAAAGACATTGATAACTGGACAGAAAGAAAGAAAGAAAGAAAGAAAGAAAGAGAGAGAGAGAGAGAGAGAGAGAGATCCAGAGAGTACATCACAGAATATACAACTGAACTAACATCTAATTTTCATATCAGACTTAATTGATTAATGTTTTAAAAGCACGCGATTTTCAATACAACAAATTTAGTGCTAATAAGTTTTGCTTAAAGACAAAACCATATAAACTGCTCAATAAAGTAAAACTTTAATTAAATAATTAATTATTTACAACAAATTTATTTATTTATATAGATTTAGATTTGCAATTAATGCAATTTAAAAAAATTGTATTGCAATAGTATCTATGCTTTTAAAAAACAATCAAAACAAAACTAACTATTAATGGACTACAGGTGTTGGAAATTAAATGAATTAAATCTTAATTAAATTAATTTTTAAAAATGAGAACATGGTTAGTTTTTGGCTGCAAATATAAATTAAGCAATGGGCAAACAAATAAAATTGTTATATAGTGTCAATATATCGTGAGCTTGCTTATCTTATTAAATAATTATCATTTACTTTAAAAATTATTTCTTATGCAAACTTTTTTATATATTAATTGAGTCTTATATATACATTATATATCTTTTATCTGCTAAATATGCCATTAGTTTAACTAATAGTACAGTCCCTATTGCATATACAAGCGGCTAAACATCATAACTGCATGAATGCATTGTTGTGTTAACAATGGTTTTGCCCCTCTCTCATTATCAATAGCAATCGCTATCGCTTTGCTTTGCATTCAAACCGCCCACTAGTCAAAGAGAGGGGCAAAACCAAACTGCATTCATGCAGTTATGATGTTTAGCCGCCTGTATTAGCAATAACCTCTGTAAATTTGTTTGAATTTATTTTTTTTGTTGTTGAACAAAACAAAGTGCAGTTGTTTTGAAAACTTTAAATAAAAATTGTAATTAATATGTTGTTTGAATACAAAATGCAAAAAACACTCACGAAATTTGAATTAAGAAATAATGAGAAAATTTCAGTTTTTGTTGTTTGAATATATAGAAGCAATTTATTTAATTAATTTAATTATTATAAAACTGAATTAAAATATTCATCTCAATACACAAAATATATTAAAATGTTGTATATATTATTTAATATTATTTACAATTGACTTGTAAATTAAATCATCAATCATTGCTAATAAATTTATTTATGTTTAATATAATAATCTATTTCTCCAACAACTACATAACAATTTAATTATAATTTTTAATATGTATTAAAATTCATTAGTTTTTATTGTGTTTATTTTGAATGTAAATGTAAATCGTAAACAATAATCAAACTAATCAATAATTTTTAGATTAAATCAATGAATATTGCATTTAATTAAAAGCAATTTTATGTCTCTTTTTCAAAGATGTTTTGTTTTATATTATTTGCTATAATTTTTGTTTAGCAAAAACTTACAAAATTTGATAATAAATGTTTGCGAATTGATTCAAATTTATTAGATTTCGTTTAAAACAAAAGTAATTAATTGGTTTGTGGTTTGAATTGAAGTTTGAGTTAAAGATTGAGGAGTGGACTGTATGTTTGGTTTAGATTTGTAGTTAACAATCGGCTATTGATTTGTAATCCAAATCTTATACATAATGTAAGACAATATTTATGTGATCCCGCAGTGAGTAAACCAATGGTTTAACAAACTTTTGTCTGTTATATTCAATTCAATGAAGTTGTTTGCCATTGCGTTCAACATATATATCAATCCAATCAATATATAATTTTCTTATAAAATTTGATTTATAGCCATATTTTGGTTGTTTCTTATAATATGAATAAAAACCAGTATTTTATATGAATGTAACTAAAATGTATTGATCGCACATTTTTTGGGATAAATTTGTGCAAATTTCCAAAAATATAAGACAAATATATTAAAAGTTAGCAGAAATTAGTAGAGAGTTCTGAAAATAGTTGCAATTCTGGTCTCCACTCCTCATAACTTTTCAATTAATGAATTTCCTGTTAGTAAATAAAAGCAATGCTTTTCAAACAATTAATTTCAATAAATAAGTATAAATCAAATGTTTTGCTATTAAATTGGGAATTGATTTTCAAATTCGTTGGAAATTAATGAAAAGAAATTTTTGAAATAAATTTTCATTTTTAAACATTAAAGAGCCTTAATGTTGATTGATATGAAAATTTATGATAAATATTAATATAAAAATATATTTGTAAGTAAATATTATATATTATTTATATATGTATTCAACGCTAATGAAGTAATTGAATGATAGCAAAGTTGTTTTTTCAAATTGAATTTTATTTATTAATTATATAAATAATTAAAAAGTTATTGATTGAGACAATCAGTGTTGTGACAGAAAATAATTTCACAAATTCAATGCATTCAAAATGCATGACATCTTAATTTAAAGGCATGTAATTTTGTGATGAATGCTCTCAACTAAAGAGTTTATATTTAGATTTTTTTCGCCGTTCAGTCTCTCAATGAAAATGAATTGAATTAAGTACTCATTTGTTTGCTTTGAATTCCAGTATTACTCAAGTCATACAGAATACTTGCAAATGATATACAGTTTTGAGTTATCTATACAACTGTGAGCCCAGAGAGAGAGAGAGAGAGCATAAAATAACCTAAACCTCTTCTTTAAGCAAATATTGAGCCAAAACTAAAGCCCCGTCGGCTATAAATGGTAGCAGATATGCATCGATACAGTGCTCAACGGTTCCTCACAAAAGCCTAAAATGTATTTCTTTTACAGCAGAATAAAAGACATTCAAAAAAAAGATAAACTTTCAAAAATAATAACTACAAAACATAAGAGACAAGCGGAGAGAGAGAGAGAAAGAGAGAGAGAGAGAGAGAGGGAGAGAGAGAGAGAGAGGGAGAGAGATTGTAAATATGAGTATCACTTATATCTCGATATGAGACTCATTAGTGACGGAAGCCTTTTTGCCTCTTTTAGGGACAGTTTAGATGTTGTGTTAACCGTAAAGTAAAAGATATTCAAACGCTATGATACTAATTAGTGAATTGAAAAGACTTGTAGCGCCTGACCCTTCATTGCATCCCATTTTAAACTCAAATATTAATTCAGCGTTAGATTTAACTGATGGACAATTTCCTTAGCAGTTCATTGCTCTTATGTTTGTAATAATTATTAGATATGTTTTAAAATATATATTAATTAAGAGAGAGAGAGAGAGAGAGAGAGAGAGAGATGGGAATAAGACGAAAGACATTACAAGAAAGATCTCATTTCTGTTTGGTTTGTCAATGAAGCGAAAATACTGGCGCCAAATGAGTGACCAAACGGTTCGTTAAGTGGAGTCCAGTATTGGCCCTACAGTTGTCTCTAATAAAGTGAAGTTTATTTGCAAACTTGAAATGATTAGCAATTATATTGAGCTATGAATAGCAGACAAATAGGCTATGAGTCGGGAATAATGAGTTGCAATCACTTCGAGAGTCAAAAGTAATGAATGAATTGAATGAATGAACGAAAAGTACATCAGTTTTTGTGCTGACAAATCATGACCGATGAATATTTTACTCATATGTCTGTCCATTGTCTTTAACTCTGGTTATGGTATATATTATATTGACCTTAGCTTCTGATAGCCTCTAATAAATTGCCTGAACGTCGATATCCCGGTGCGAGTTGTTATTGCCTGTTATAGACTCCTGTGCCCATTGAATACACCATTGCATTACAGACATACAGTCAATGTGCTGGGAATGTGCTGAGTCTGTAGTGCTCTGCCAGTCGACTACCATTCCTCACCAGTGCTCCAAACAAAATGCTATTATTTGTTTCGGTCATTCATTGCCAATATAACAGAGTTGTTTGCATTGATTCACGTCTGTAATGAATAATTCATTGAAGAAGTTTGTGGTTTCAAACAATTTGCAAACCAAAGCTTTTTTTATTGCAAACTTCTCTGTCAGTCGTAACGCAAAGGCGCTTAATTTTAGTGAAGAAGTGGGTGTCGTTATGACTAACCAATTCTTACAGCCCTATCACTAAACTAGCTATCAATCCCTGTTATTATGCTGTCAATTGAGATCACAATTATAATAACATAATTGTTAGTTACCTTTTCAATGGATTGTACAATACATTCAAACAAACAATTCAATTAATTATAATAACTATTATTTTTCTAACTTATTATTAAAATGATAAATAATAATGCATTCAATGATTGATAATAAGTTAAATAAAATAAATTAATTTTTTAGCTATAATTGATTGCATTTAATTAAATAGCAAATCACTACAAGTGATTAAAAATAGTTATTGATTAGTAGCACGACTTCACACTAATTGCAATTAATTTAACCAATAAGTCGTCTAATTATAGAAACTCAAGTAATTCTATGCCAAACAATACTTCTGTACTTTGTTTTTGGCATTAATTGTCATTTAATTCCCGAACCAATGATAACAAATAGTTTTTCATTTTTTTTTTATAAACATGTCATTCAATTCTAAACGCTTGGAGTAGTCATCATTTTGGTGCTACAAAATGTGAGCACAAATCTAATTAAAGCCAATGTTTTGCCAAAACAAACTTTAAAACAGATATTCAATAGCTTATGCCTTACGACAACACATGCATAACAAACCCAATACTGTAGTGCACTAACTCTCACTACACATACATTGGAATTCAGTGTATAATTTGGTCTCTAAATTGACTCTTGTTTTTGCTTCAATTGTTCACAACTAGTCATTTGATTCCCAAACCATCCGTCCCATCCCTATCCCGTCCCAAACCCGTCCTAAATCACCACACATTCAATCATCCAATCTTACATTTTTAATTATAATATTAATTTAATTACAATATGTTTTAAATTCTTTATAAAACTATTTTAATTAAAAATTTTATACAAATTAATTTTCGAATAATGTTGAATAATTTATTACAAATTAAAGTTTAAATAAATATAAGTTTAATTTAGTTTATTATTAATTAACTATGTTATAATTTAAAATTTGTAATATAAAACATTAATTGAATACACATATAAAAGTTGATGGTAAACGGGACGGGAATGAGTCGGGAATGTGATGTTTAAGGGAATGGAAATACAAATCATAATATAATAGCAAATAAGTGCAGAATTTAATACTCTGTGTAAGAGCTTTGCAAACGTTAGCGACTCTCAAATCGGAGTGAAATCGAAATTCTTGTGGAAATGTCTGAAGAGATGTCACTTAAAGAATGCCAGAAATGGGTGCAAATAATCTTAAATGAAGTATATCTTTGTGTCCCTTCACTATAATATCATAACATTTGTACTCCACTTCCTGTCCCTCTTTGTTTGTATCATTTGTTTTTGATTTATAATTTTTTAAAAACCAAATTTATAACAAAAATAAGTTAAAGAATATGTCGAATAGATTTGAATATAATTGATATAAAACTAATTTCCAAGTGATTAATGAATTTAAAACTTTTATTTTATATCTTAAGTGTATTTTCTATCAATCATTTGATTATTTAAAAAAAATTATTTTAAATTATTTGAATCTAATAGCGATTGAAATATTTTATTTAATAGATAAGATAATCGATTGTATGAAAAAATAAATAAATATTTGATTAAAAATTTTGTACACAAAGTGTTTTTCAAATAAAAAACTATTTGCACACAAATAAAAAACAAATATTGAGACAAATTTACAATTTTTGTATAGTTTTGTTAAATGGGATTAAAAATACAAATTATACGCTTAAAGTCAGTAAAAATTAAATTAAAAAACAAAAAATTGTTTGCATTTAAATTTTGATTTGAATTGACTCTTTACACACAAATGTCAAGAATTTATTATTACTTTTTTTTAAATATATAAATATGTTTTCAATAAATAATTGATTATTTCTCAAAATTATTTGAAGTAATTATAAAAATAATAAAAATAATTAATTTAATATAAAATTGTAAATAAAGGCAAACTATAAAATAGTTTTTCAAAAAATGATTTGAGTATTTGGGTTATAGTTTTAATTGAATTCAATAGATATGTCTAAAAGTATGGATCTGTTTATGTATTGAGAGGTTAGAAATAAGATAATTATTTTACAAACTCTTTAAACCTTTACAGTTTATAATGAAAGTCAAACACGCTTTCAAATTAGCGAAACTAAATCTGAATACAATTCAATTGTCTAACAGCCCAGCCGTGGAGGAGGTGTTTCAGTGATATACAGATAATACGAGTGCAACCAATTGGAGCTAAGAGTTAGCCTCCAATTATGGTAAACAAGTTTGCTTTTAGTAGAAGAGCTTGCATTCAATTGATTCACTTGAAACTCTGTTAGACTCTTCTGTAACCGCACCCCAAAAGGCTGTCCAAAGAGTAGTTAAATTACCATTTTTTTGGTTATACTTTACAATATGTTGTTTGTCTGAAGTTTTTAAGATATACTCAATTGAGATGCGATCGGGTATTAAGCGCTAACTTTACAGATACTTTACACAAACTGTTTGTTTAAGACTTGTTTCGCAAATAAATTATTTATACTAAATATTTGTCAAAAAAGTGATCTCATATTCTGTTTGTTTATTGATTTTAATTTATAGTTAAAGTTTGTTAACAAAATAATTAACACTTGTGTTTATTCTCAAAGTTATTAATTAATAAATTTCTACAAAACAATAGTTTGATAACTAATTAAATGGTAAAAAACGATTACTCGGACTCAATGTCACGTTCCGAGTCTTCCAGTCCTATCAATTCAGACGTCAGTATTGACATCAACGATGACGACGAAGACATGTCTCGGTCACCCAAACGGGAACCGCTTTCATCACCTCTTATGCATCCAAACGGTGCTCTTAATTGTAATAAGCCATCAAAGCTATCATTCAGTATAAGTCGGTTATTGGGAGCCAATAGTGATTCAAATAAACACAACCAAAGCGGCAGTACATCCGAAGCAGATCATGATTTGTCCGACTGTATTCCAAATGAATCTGATATAAAGTCGTCGACGATATCATACCCACCGTCCCCTCCATCCCTCTCACCCAATGCTAAATACAGTTTAAACACACATCGCATAGCTATGAGTCCATACGAGACAGCAATGTCTCATTTGTCGGGATCTCATTACCAATGGTTTAATACAAACCCAAATGTACTCATTAGAGATGGGCTTCAAAGTAAGTATTTTGTGATAAACATTAAGATGTGTTTTTGCGCTACAATTGTCTAATACATAATTTGAATGGTGATGTGATGCAGAACTACTGGAACCCCCAAAGTTGCCTGCAGTCAAGTGTCAGTTAAGAAGACATAAGTCTAATCGCAAGCCTCGGACACCGTTTACTACACAACAACTGCTGGCACTCGAGAGGAAATTTCGGTCAAAACAGTACCTCTCGATTGCCGAAAGAGCAGAATTCTCCAGGTATTCAACATTTCAATCACTTTTACTTAGTTTGACATTTTGTATATCAATATCTGTTTAGTTTATATTTGTCGGAACTATCTTTAGAAGTACTTGACATTACATTTTTAGTAATTAGACAGATAGACAAAGAGAGAGAGAGAGAGAGAGAGAGAGAGAGAGAGAGAGAGAGAGAGAGAGAGCAA
>JAQIWK010000636.1:0-14433 GCA_034695265.1 Dissorhina ornata | reverse complement strand
ACTTGAAATTAGTTAATTTAAAATTGTTCAGACAATTATCAAATAAAACCAATTTGTTATTAAAGTTATATAATTAATAATAATAATAATTTTAAAATTTCTTGTATTACATATGTATTACATTACAATCAATTATAAACGCTTTTGATAATTAAATTTATTAACAATAATTATTAAACAAACAAAATAAATAATTTTATTTATTATTTAACAAATATAAACACTAAATGAATAAATTTTGGTTTAATTTATTTATGAAAATCAACTCAAATTATTAATTTATATTTTTATATATATAATATATTTGATGTGAATATATATTTTTTGTGTTAAAAAAACTTTTTAATTAATATTAATTATGTGAACACTTTTTTTGATAAATTAATTTTAATCCTTATAATAATACTTATATAACACTCCTTTCAATACAATCAAAACAAGTTTAATAATATGTTTTGTAACTAATTTGTATACTAAATATGATGTTATTTTTGACAATTATTTTTACTTAATTTAATGTAAAATTATATTTAATTAAATATTTTCCCTATTTTTGTGATAACAAGATAATATTTATTTATAAAGTTATTTAAAAAATTATTTACCAAACAATCAATTTATTAATTTTTTAAATTGACTGATAAGGTATTAAGTATTTAAATATTTTTAAAAATAAGTTAATTTAAAGTATCAACAAATTGTATTATTTAAAAAATAAATAATTATAGCTTGGTTAAATTTCAATCATAATTAACTATTATGTCAATAATTGAAAAATTATATATAGTTTTGCAAATTGGTATTATTATACGATTAAAACCAAATTTAAAATTATCAACAACAACAACAAAATAAAATAAATTCAATTATTTATTGAAATGTATTTAAAAAGCATATTAAATGCTAATTTGATTGATTCCTTACAATTATGACACGATTTGTATTTATTTAATTACATTTATTACAGAATCTACTTATAAATTAGTTTTATATTAAAAAAACTATACAAACATAACATTAAATTTCCACAAAAAAAAAACAAAAAAAACAGATAATTGTAGTGAAGAAGAAACGACAGAAACAAAAAAGATGGGAAGAGAATGAGAATAACGACGATTTGAACGCAAAGTTTGACATAAATGAGGACAGGAAACCACACATACTAACAAAAAAGCTTAACTCATTCCTCATTCCTCTTTTGTTAGATGTGTTTAAAAAAAATAAATTTTATATATAATATATAATAGTTGACTACAAACTGATTAATTACAGTCATAATCATTTAGTTGTTGTATTTATCCATTGCATCATTACGTTGGGCACCCCAACTAATACAACTGGACGAGTGGTTCATTGAGAAAACTAATTCAAAAAAAACTCTAAAAAACAAATTAATGATCTTTACATTAGTGAACATATTTTTTATGTATTATATTTGACACGCAATCCATACTATCATTCATTTCTAGTTTTATATTTTTAGGATTTAAAAAAACCAAATTAAAATCATCGCTATATCATTGTATTATAGAAATGCAATACAATATTGATTTTTTGTCTCACTCTGTGTATTACTAATGATTTATTGAATTTGTATTGTGAAACACCCCTTACGAGAGAGTCTTCGGCGAAGAAGGTATACATCTCTGGCATCGCATCACTTATTGAGAAGTAGAGTCTCACAGCTGGAGGCCATCAATACTCATACGGCGACCGCTACGGGTATCCCATCGCTTCTCACTCGCTGTGCGGCTCATCAAACTCTATGCACTAGTATTACACCAAACATTCAAACAAATTATCTAACATTCAATCATTTTC
Source organism: Dissorhina ornata (assembly GCA_034695265.1). Taxonomy (NCBI): domain Eukaryota; kingdom Metazoa; phylum Arthropoda; class Arachnida; order Sarcoptiformes; family Oppiidae; genus Dissorhina; species Dissorhina ornata. The sequence continues at coordinate 12,612 of JAQIWK010000636.1, read as the reverse complement.
TGAACATAAATCAATACAAATTTTACAAATTATTTAAATAAACACATATTCAAAAGTGTTTTATTTGATTACATTATAATAACACTAAACATTGTTATATTCATTCTTATTTTCTTTACCTCTAATAACTTTCCAATTGTTTGACTTTTTTATTGCACCAAAAGTTTCATTTCTTTTCAAAGTTAATATTTATATAAAATTAACTTTTAAATCATTTTATTGTATGGTTATGTAAATATTTTTTTCTGTAATATATATTTCATAACACAATACATAACACTTTTAATCGAACAAATAATAACCTTTTGTATTTTTTATTTGAGGTTTTGGTTTTTAAAAAAATGTTGGAAATAAATTTTTATTGTGAGACTTGTCTTAAAGCAATATCCCATTTATGATCTCTCTATATAACGCATACATTAACACAATATAATGCATACAATTGACTGAAAACCTATTTAAAAAACATAATATTCTGTTATAACAAAGTTGACGACAAATGACATTCAATTTGAGACCGTTTACTACATATTGAATGTAAAAAAAGGAAGTTTTATATGGTTTTATACATTACATTATTCTGTACTCTATTGGCTATAGATTTATAGCGCAATCACTATTCATAATATAAAATATATATTTTTTCTTTTTATAAGATTCAAAAGAATTCTACACTCAATAGTTGTCTCGTATTATAGCATTGAAATTGAGAGCAAATAATATGAGAAAAAAGTGGTTATAATTTTGCTGTATTTTGTATATATCGGAGAGTTTGTCATTATATAATTCCCTGGCATTTAGTCTCGTATTTCACATTAGTTTCAATATATATTTTTTTTGTAAAAATAGTCCCAATTAGAAGATAATATAACATATATTGAAAGCTAATTACAGCCATAAAATCAAAATTTTTACGCCCACTTTGTTTTGGATATATATTTAGATAAAAAAAAATCCTAAAGAGATAATTGTATTGAATGCCAATCGAGACTACAATCTTTACTTTACATTATGAAAAATAAAATTAAAAAGATTTTACATTATTATGTTATCATATAATAGGATATAAATTGGATCCAAAAAATAATTATTATTTAATTGATAATAAAAAATGCATTAAACACATATACATAAATATAATTTTTTTGTTTTATAAGTATAATTGTTGGCAAATAATGCAAACATTGGTGTCAAAAAATATATTTAAATAAGTGTTGGGATTACACATTCACACATTAGTTGTGGTTTCAAATGAATCATTAAAATAATAGGAATATTAAAAAAACTCTTTTATAGTGTGACTCTATATTTGTAACAAATATATTGTTAAATATATGAATAATGAGAATGAGATTTGTGTTTAATATTCTGTTTGAATATATGAAGTAAATGATAATGTTTTGGGCAATTGATGTGTCCTCTGGTGACTCTCATGATGTCGTGATGTAGTGCTCTGTTTTATGAGAAGACATAGTAATATAGTATCTAAATAAAGGCACATCACATCTCACAGAATTAGATTTGCATTATTTTTGTTCAAAAAACGAGTCCCATTTCCGCTACAGTGGACAGTGCAGTGCATTGTCCTCCACAACCACCACCACAACAACTACTACCTACTAATAACACTACCAATGCTACCTTACGCTACCTTTTTTTTATCATCTAACGCTACCCTACCTGTGCCCACAAACGCACAGCACCAGCACAATACAGATCTTTAATATGGATCTACATTCGGGACACTCGGTTGTGTCACTCGTTGTCACTGCTATTATATAATGAAATAAAAAACTACTGCAAACTATCTATCTGTCTGTAAGACACTATATTTGTATACAACTCTTATTGTAGCGGTGGTGACGTTAATATACTGAACAAATCTTATGATACAATAAATTCTCGCCAAAAAAAGTCACTCAAAAAAATACTTACAGAAAGAAAGATAGAAAGAAAAAGAGAACCAAAGCTCAAATTCAGGTTTTGCTGCACACAATGAATAGCCGTATGTTTTTCTCACCAGTTGTGCATCGAATGCATGCCTGAGTCCAACCAAAAACAGCTCTCTCTCATCTGAATGCTTCACTGACTGTTGCTGTACTCAAAAAAATAAAATAAACTTAAATAAAAAATACATACACAACACAACACTGGCATACAGTTTTATGTTTTGCGATTATATAAGAATAGACTACTATTTTTTTTGTATATTTATAATTCATGCTAGAAATGCATCAAATCTTTTAACCAAAAACTTTTTAGACCCATAAATAAAAACATTAAATTAGATAAAAAACAATTATTTTATTTTTACACTCTTTCTCTTTGAAAAACATAAACAAAATTACTTAAAATTAAAGTAATTTTTTAAACAAAAAATAAAATAATTTTATAATAAAAATTTATAAAAGTATATTCAAATTACTTGCAGTAAATAGCAAAAAAAAGTTTCATATAAAATTAAAGTTTTTGTTATTTATTTAGGAAAAAACCAAAAAATAAATAAATAAGTCTGTAATCAACGCACAGGCAGTTAATCTGATTTATTATATTTAATATGAATTTAATTTTTTATTCATTTGATTCAAATGTTATGTCGTTATAAAAAAGTAATTGTTGTGGAAATAGCGACAAATAACGGGTTGCGTTGTTATCCATACTCTGTCACTCTGGAGTATTACATACTGTGTTGAGCCTCACAAATGCCTAAACCTATTCTCATGTGATTTAATTGTAATTTTGTGCTCTTTTTTTCCAAACGCGACTCTTAAAGGGAGCGCGTCATCAAAGTTATCATTACATTTGTTATAGAGATTGTTGATATCTTGAGAGCAATCAAACGCTTCCTCAGCCAAAGGGCATTAAAAAAAAACTCAACTACACTTTGCTGTACATTTGAACTGCTGTTGTATTTCATCAAAAAGGGGTCGACTCTCTCGACCTTCCCTTTCCTGTCTTATAGATATATAAATATAAAAGTTATATATATTTGGTTGTTGTGTTCACTTGTTGGGATGACATTTTCGGTAATCGTATGCATCGGCCACTAGCAGGTTGAGCGGAAGTGCCCCGGGACACTACACTAACACCGATATAAATATATTCTTATCTCTAATAATCTTTACACTGACTCTACGCACACATACACACATATATTGAGTGTAGAGCCAGTAGTTGTTGCAAACATTTATGTCTCTTCTGTCAATTTGACATCTACTGCCCGTAGAAGCGCTATAATAGTTGTAGTAATAGTAATGATGATGTCGTTGAGCTACCAGTGCTGTACAGTTACCGCCAGTGCCCGCACTGCACACAGTATTCGTAATTTAAGTTAAAAGTTAGCTCTGCTTTGAATTCTGTATCATTAGATGCAATGAAATAGACATTACTTGAAAACTACTAATATTGTTACTGAAAAACTCTATGCAAAACCATTAACTATCATATGCTATAAACACTAAAAGTAGATATTGTCTCTCAAAACACAACTATTCTGTTGTAGAACTGAAATACAATAGTTTTATGGCTTAACCGAGAGTTGTAGTTGAATGAGGAGTGAATTTCTTCAATGAGAAAGAGGGATATGGGAAAGAGAGAGAGAGAGAGAGAGAGAGAGAGAGAGAGAGAGACGAGAGAAAGTGAATGAGAGAGCGAGACATTGGGCTTATATTCTCATTGAACTATTGACTAAATACAAGCGTTTCATTGAATTTATTGAATGAAAACAAGAATTGAGTTAAACTAACAGACGGCAGACCAGATTGTATTGAATTGTATGCTGACAGCAGATTATCGTCATTCAATACATGGACCGCACAATCGTTTTGAGTGAAAAACCCCAAAAACAGACACAAGCCATAAGCCAACCGTATTAGTAGTATTAAGGATTCATATGAATAGTTCACATCATCGACATTATTGTCGCACACCATTCACTCTACACTCTACTCTATTCTGTATATACTCTGTATGTACTCTACAGTTGTCTTACACTACATATTCCTATAACAGTAAACATAGGAATAACTCTAAACACTAGACTATTGTGGAGAATGCATGTCATCTAATGGTTTTAAAATATGTCTATTATTATAGACGTTGACAATTGCATACAATAATGTTTAGAGTAGTATAGCAAACACTTACTACTAGTAGTATATATCATGTATATTATATTATATTGTATATTATGCTCATTTACTACACTCCCGCACAACAATCATATACTGTATATACAGTACAAAAGCAATTGAAAATAATTGCCACAATTATTATGTTATAATTATAATTTTTTTGCTTAGTTTTTTAACATCATTTTGTTTAACTATAATTATTATTATATTCTAATGGTATTTACCAAATACCTAATTGTAATCGTTTTAATACACATTAAATACACAATCACTTTATTAAATTAAACATTTTGTTAGTATATTTAAAAACTAATTTTGTTGTAATTAAATTTAATATTACAAAAAATAAATAAAACAATTTCTTATACAAATATTATGCAAATTATAGGTTAATATAATTTAAATTTAAATTAAGTTTTAGTTTATAACAAAAAAATATATTTTTAAAACTTTTAATAAAGTTCTTTACATAACTTTTTTATAATATATTTGTCAAACTTTATTAAAAACTTTGGTCAAGTTTACAAATTAAAAACAGTTTTAATTAAGTTTTAAATTAATAATTATAATTTGATAATTGATGGCAGATATTAACCAGAAGGCATTGGGATGTGAATTTTAATTTTCACTTAAAAACTACCAGTTGTTTGACATTGATTTTATTAATATTGTTTAATTAGTAAATTATACTAAATTAAAAGTTTATTTAAATTCTATATACAAGTAAAATTAATATATTATTTTAATTTATATATAATTAGTATGTATTGACCTCTTTTTAATATATTATAAAGTATATTATATGAAAAAATAAAAATAACATATATTTTGCATAAATGTGCAAATTGTTATAAAAAAAAGTTAAGCTTTATACTTTAAGTGTTGTATCGATATTCAAAAATATTCACTTTTGTTATTTAAGTGCAATCTGATGCCAACCAGAAGGAGAGGGAGAGAGAGAGAGAGAGAGAGAGAGAGAGAGAGAGAGAGAGAGAGATGGTTGTATGAATGAAAACAAGGATTAAGTTTAAATTCTAATACAGAAGTAAATCAATAAAAAGTGGTGAAAAATAGCGAAATTTGACTCTTCTGTGAAATGCATGTATTCATAGCTACACTACTACTACTAAAGCAGATGATGCCCGACGGCTATGGTATCGGGAGTAGAAATAATGCTGAAACTTGAATCAATTACAAAGTTTATAATGAATTAATATGATATTTAATAAAAGAAATGATTGAGTGATTTTACGGCAAAATTATTATTATAAAAATTTTGCAAACATTGCTGTCTAATATTTAAAAAAATATATTTCTATTAAATATTATTTAAGATTCATATAAATATTAACAAATGCAATGCAAGTGTTTTTTATATAACAAAAAGACAATCTATAAAATTAAATTTTAAATTATTGCAAACTTTCAAAAATAGTATAAATTTTAATTTTTAGCTAAACTGTAAGGATGTAAACGATATTTTTTATTTGGCATAAATATGACTACATTTGAGACCATTTAAAAGGTTTTGCAGTTCATATGAGAAGTATTACAATGAGATGCAAACAATGCATAAGTATTTCAATAGTTGTGTTCAAATATATAATATAAAAACTTTATTCCATTTGACTATACATTTATGAATGCAAACACTTTCTATGGTTTGTAATAAGAGTAGCTTTTTGAACAAATTCTCTCTCTCTCTCTCTCTCTCTCTCTCTCTCTCCACTATCCCTGTATCTATTGTTACAAATGCAAACAGAGTATGTAGACAGTGTTTGGCAAAAACTTTTTATTACAAAATATCCAAATTTTTATTTAATAAATACGGGCATAAAATAAAATATATGTAAAAGAGATGAAAACAAAATGTATTTTTTTGGGACAAATGTTTAATTTATTAAGAAATTATGTAATATTGAGAGTTAAAGAAGAAGTGATTTGTGATGTTTTTTATTTGATGTTTTCTCAAAACACTCATTGAGTATCTCATCTATCAATTCCACCCACAAAGAGATGCATTTGTCGCTCACCTTTAGCCTCATTCTGATATCTTCGTACTAAGAGATCTCAAGTATGAGATGCGTGGGCACTCAGCTCAGGGCTCTCATGTATATGTTGTGTTGTATATCACAAACTTATATAAGAAAACAAGCGAATTGTTTTCATATAAACAGATAATACAACATTACATGTGTTTCGATATGAAGGGCTCATTCCCTTCAAGAGATATATTCTGGCAATACTTATGTACCTCTTGTGTGCCTACACTTTGATGTACTTTTTCATGTAAAACATTAGCACTGCATTCAGTTCTGCATAAAAAATGATTAATTTCTCAGAAAAAATGTGTAAAAATATTTCTAAACATAAATTAATTTACAAATAATTTTTTTAAACAAAAATATTTTAATTTTTTTCTTATGTAAACGTATTTTAATATATTTATAAGTTTTTTGTTTGTAATTTAATTAAATGTTTTGTTTGCAATAGAATTATTTATAATTTTAGTAGTTGTTGTTTTTTGTGTGTTGCAAATTATAGTTATATTTTTAATTGAAATAAATTATGTGCACTAATGAAAGCATAATTTTAAAGCACAGCATTAAACTACACAACAATAGCATAACTACAACACATAACAGAGGTTTACGCGTATATACCAGAGTATAATATCTCAATGTAATCGTTGATTTATAAGCCCTCATCTCTTCTTCTATTTTTCATTCACCCGATTCTCTCTCTCTCTCTAAACCGCTTCTTTGAAAGCCTGGGATACCTCTGACGTCATACTAATTAATAATAATCTTCTGGCAGTTTTTAATGGCCAATAATGCATCAAAATTGGGCTCTCGTTATAATACTTTGCAATAAATATCAAAAATACAGAGAGAGAGAGCTCATGTAGATCGTAGCCCCTATGAAAGTAGCAAAAGCGAGACTCACACTCAGATGATTGTGAGCATTGCATTACAGAAACTCCGACTCATATCTAAGATTTATTATTATGATTAGAAACGAAGCAAATTCTCATCAAACAAAACCAAGAAAAATAAATTTTGTTTTTTAAAATTTTTGCTCAAAATGCGAGTCAACGTCGAGAGAGAGAGAGAGAGAGAGAGAGAGAGAGAGAGAGAATAAAGGACCAAACTATTAAATCTAACATTTGGAGCTAAATATTGCTATAAATTAAAATATGCTATAAATCTAGAGCCAATCGATTCAATAATCGTTTTTAAACATATATTTCTTTTTTAAAATTCATAATATGTTGAGAAAAAAGAAGAGAGAGAGAGAGAGAACTCTTTGAAAAACTTTTATTTATTAATAATTTCTAATGAATTAATGAACAGTTTATGAATCATTGCATTAATAAATGGCATTATTCCAGCAGAAGAAAGAAAAATTATAAAATTCATGAAATATAATAAAATAATATTTATATTTATAAAAAAAATTACTACTAATAAAATAGTGATACAACAAAATAAAATACACGAAAAATAGTTGAGATGACCGCCTGGAAAGGAATCAAATATCGGGGGGCGTAGCTGTCGGTGACGCCTGGTTTCGTGCTTAAACTTTAACTAATATCATATCTCTTGGCGTTTGTTTAGGTACTGTACTGTAGATTTAAGTTTGCAATACATATCTTGTGTTTTATATACCTGTATATACACATACAGAGTAAGAGTGTGTGTGTGTATGAGTGAGAGAGAGAGAAAAAAAATCAGTGAATGTCTGTACGGGGAGTGAAGATTCACGAGTGGCGACTGAACGGGTCAGCACCGAATATAATGCAATTCTTCTAAATTGCTTTTACTATTTAGTGCCTACTGTTGTACTGCCAGCGTTGCTAAAAAGTGATAGTTGCCTGCCAAACATGCCATACCCTCCACACACACACATATATATACACTATTCACTCGCATGTCTTATCTCATAATTCAAATAATATTTTTATTTCAATATATTTTATTGCATGCATTCACTCAAAACGCTAGTACTGTTCCGTTGGACGACTGGCGCTGGACTCACCGGCGCATCCGACCGGCGCTGCAAAACATCTGATGGGAATGAGTGGTTTGGATGGAGTCTGCAGTTATTAATTATATTTTTTGTTTTATACATAAATTAATGCAAACGTCGATAGTCTATGAAATACTAATACTAATACCGATGGCAGTAATACTAAACAATTATGTCACTCAAAGATTGATTAGCACCGAAAGTATATGATAGAAGGCATTACGAACTGCCAAACCATTTGTTATTGTGTGTGAGAGAAGCTGTAGTAGAGCTGGCAAGTAGTGATGCCTTGCCTTTCAATCGCTATACTCTAAAAGCCAAACAGTGAAGAGAGAGAGAGAGAGAGAGAGAGAGAGAGAGAGAGAGAGAGAGCCATCAAAGCCGTAGCGCTGGCGCCAGGAGTACCTCCTATTTCTTTTCTTGACTGAAACCTTCTCTTTCTGTACTAACTATTGAAGTCCTCAACACTTGAAGAGTCGCCGAATTAGACATTTCGACCAAAATTCTCTTAATTCTCTATTCTTTTGGCAAAACATTTATTTGTTAACTAAATGTTTTGGCGCTTCATTCCAGTCATTAGTTTTTTTTCTCTCTTCTTATTCTTCTTCTGCTGCCAAACAATTACTTGTTATTAAAGTTTTCTTTATTTTTCGCTAACAAATGATTTTAAATTAATGTCAGAATAACTTTGTTTTAATGAAAATAATTAAATATACAGAAACCAAATGGTGGTCACATAAATTCAATGATATGTTAGCGTCTGAATTGATTAATATATTTAATTTTGTTTTTGGGCACAACAATGATGTCCATTAGTGAGACATAGAAAGAAGGGGACAATGACATAGGAAAAGCACATAAATTTGAATTTGCGTGCCTTTCCATTGCATTTAATGTAATAATAATAATATATAAAATTAAGTTTTAAGCTTACAGTGCAAGCACTGTAGAGACACACAACAAATATTGCGTAACCGAAGCATGTATTTCCTTAAGACTGTTAACGGTCTAAAACAGTTGACTTAATTTTATAATTATCTTTCATTCACTTTACTATATATTTCTACTTTGAGTGACTCAGTACTCAATCAAATATAAATAAAATAAGTATTAAAAATCATTTGAATATTTGAATAAAAATAAAATCTATTGCCGAAAATCAATACCATATTTATGGAAAAGTAATTTACTAGTTTTTTATACTAATTAGCTTGAATTGTATGAATTGATTAGAAAATTAAAAATAAATATATGAAATATTATGTGTTGTATGTGTAGTGTAGTGTTGATTTGGTAGAGATTTAAAGTATGGGAATTACAATAGAGATAGTGATATAAAATTGGCGTATATTGCATGCACACCAACACTGGTTATAGCAGATCAGGGTATACAGCGTAAGGCAATAGCGCCAGCGCTTTACAGCAGAGCTGATGCAAAAGTCTAGCTGAAGGTGCAGTTGCCTGCAGGCCATTGGGAGGTTCAGTACGCATATGATTGACAGTAGAAGGAGTGGTTCGCCAGCACTGTCTCGATAGCGGAGAAGGGCTTCTGAATGGTTTTGACAGCCAATAGCAGAGCGTGTAGAAGAAGGTCGGGTGTAGCCGATGATGACGGTGCCAATGCATATATGCTATTGCTATTATGGCCAGTCGGGTGAGAGGCGGTTGCGTTTAGTGTTAAAGCTGTTGATCGCTAAGAAGAGACAATATTCCGATGCGAAGAGTAATTTTGTGTTAAAATACAAACAATAGTCGGTTGGGAACGGTGTGTCTCTCAGCAGAGGTGTGTTTCGTTCGTCTCTTCGTTTTCGTCTCTTTATTGACGTGAAGTTCTTAAAGAAGTTTTAAGAAGTTTTATCGGAACCGACTGTTGTTGTTGTTGTGCTGTTTATTTGTAATTGTTTTTCTATTTTATACGGATTGGGCATTGAATTTGATTTAGTGATCTGTACTCTGCAAACACGTTGAACTTTGCGGACTTAGCAACCACTTACCCGAGTATGGGTACAGTGGATGGTTTGGATCAAGATAACCTTTCTAAACAGTCTGCATTTATGGACATTCAGCAACAGGCGGCTGCGGCTGGTCTGACAATGCCTCATCATCAGTACAGCTCCATCAGGTCATCATATTCGGCTCAAAACTCGGCTCACGAGGCGTTCGCTGCGGGACAGCAACGATCGTTAGGTGCATATCCTTTCTCTATGAATAACTCACAACTTCACAACTCATACTCTCATCACACCGGACACCCGTATCTCAGCACTTATCCACCAAACGTGACTACATGTGCTCCCTGTCCATCACCTCCAAGAGATGGTAAGCTTTGTTTTTATTTTATTATATACACTAATACTCATACTCTCTAGTCTTCTTACTAAGCGTGAAATGCAAACAATTGAATGCGTTTCTAATCATAGTTTATAAACAATGTCTACAAGTAATCAAAACAATTTTCATATTTGTTTTCAATACTAACATTTTAATTGCATTTTGAGTTAGCTTTAAATTTAATCTCTACCTGTATTCAAGTGTTTGAAAAAACATTCAATTTCTACTAATAATTGAATAAAAAATTATATTACTATTTAGTATACAATAGATAATAGTTTTTATCAGATTAGCTCTTATACTTTGATGTATACAATACAATGTTTACATTGAAGTTAAATGAATTTGTAAATCAATTGGAAAACAATATAAAATAATAAAAACGATAATATAAATTGAAAAGATTCATAAACTAGTGTTAAAATGATTAGAGATTATCATTAGATTGTGTTGTTGTGTTGTATGGTATGAGTTAGGGATGTGAATGGAGTGGATGTGATGAGCATCACGTTTAGAGAGAGAGAGAGAGACATGTGGTGCGGGTGTCGGAAGCACTCAACTGCTCCACTCATTTTCATTCACTTATAATTGGACCGAACCCTCAAAATTATAGGTTTATGTTTTCCCTTTTCTATTAATGCACTCAACTATAATATCAATTCAACACAAATAATAATAATCATAATAACACTTATCACACAAATCATATGTCACACAAAAAATTTGTTTATTATTTGATTCTTTAAATCTTACTCTTTAAAAAAAATATTTAACAAATATTCTCATCACTAATGGAAAAAAATATGAAAAACTTTTTATAAATAAATATAAATTTATAACAAATAATAGTTCATTTAAAATAATGTTTACTTTTTAAAAGTTATTATTTAATTTGTAATTTAATAAGATTAGTTTGATAAATATTATTTTAATTTTTTTTATAACAAACTTATTTTTAAAAGTATTTTTTGTTCAACAAAATATTTTTGTTTGTTTATTTTATTTTATAATTTTGTAAATATAAAACACAATGCAATTGTAAAACAAGTATTTTAAATAATAATTTATAAGAAAATATTTTTTTTGTAACAAAAAAGAAGAAAACGAAATGTATGAGTGTTTGTGCATTGAATTGGTTTGCATTTTATAGATGAAAAAAATATTTGTGGAGAAGAGTAGTGAATAGCAAATGTTTGGAAGAGAGAGAGAGAGAGAGAGAGAGAGAGAGAATCGCGTGACTCAATAACATAAGAGTAAATAATGTGGTGTTTTGTATTGAATCTAATTTAAGCAATGAATTGTTTGATGCACTTTGACATAACAGTGCCAAATAGATTACAATCGGTAAATATATTATGTTTATATAATTTAGTATTTTTTTTATTATTCCGGATCATTTTATTCTTGTTATTATTGGTATAACTATAATAATGTTTAAGTTGGTTGTGCGAGCGCTCGACATATTGTTTTTTTTATCGAGTGCTTTGATTTATACAAAATAATTAACAAACAGAAAATATAAATAAAACAAATTCATAAACAAAACAAAAAACACTAGAGAGAAAAAAGTCATAAAAAAATAATTTTTAGTTATAATTAACTTATAATTAGAACAAATATTTTTGTTGTAATAAAAACAAACTAAATATATTGAGTGATATGTAATGAAATGGATATTTTAAAAAAGCAAAGAAAAAAGTTCAGTCATTTAATTGGATTATGATTTGTGTTTCAGATAAGAGTGGTCTGGAAGAGACACTCGGAAGAGTGAACGGAAAGGGCAAGAAAATGCGAAAACCCCGAACCATTTACTCGAGTCTTCAACTCCAACAACTCAATAGAAGATTTCAAAGAACCCAATACTTAGCTCTACCCGAGCGAGCAGAGCTGGCAGCATCACTAGGCCTAACCCAAACACAGGTAAACACTAATTTGATTAATTGGTTTTTGTTTTTTCTCTTCTTCTTTTTTTTATATATGTTTATATTCTACAATATTTTAACTAAACTGTTAAACATTTGATACACATGTGAATTTTTTGTTTAGCTTTAAAATGTTAAACATATTAAGTGTATTAATAAAAAGGCCTCCCTATTGCTCAATGACTTAGTCTGAGCCA
>JAQIWK010000635.1:0-14434 GCA_034695265.1 Dissorhina ornata | reverse complement strand
ATCTCAAGGTTTAGACAATGGATTTTAAATTATATTAATCAGTGATAATTGTATTAATTTTTTGATTAAATTAATTTAGTTGTAAATAAATTATATATTATTATTATTTTAAAATCTGTTTAGTCTGTATAATTGTGTTGTTAATAGAAATGTGTTATTTAAATAATTTTTATTAAAATAAATAAATAAATAATAAAATTTAATTTTTTAATACAAAACAACTAGACATGAATAACCTGTTATTGGATAAATAAGAAAATCACATAAATAATATCTTTATAAAATTTAAAAAATATATCCAGTAATTAAAAAATATAATTTAATTTAATTTAGAAAATGACAGTGATAATATTTTTGCTATCAAATTTAATTAAAGTTTAGCAAGATAAGTAGAGATCTCGCTGTAATAGTGTGTGTCTCTGTAAAAATATTTTGAAACCGTAAAACGACTTGTAGTACAACTTTTTCGTCAATTCTCAGACTGAGAATCTCAGTCAACAACTTCAATGCCAGTGCTTTCCAGCGATTCTCGACTGCATTTACAACCAAATTCAGTGATTTTTATATATTTATTAAAAATATAATTTTTGTATATTTTGATAACAAAAGTAATATTAAATATGTGTTAATTGATAAACAATATAATGAATAAAATAACTACAAAGTTTGGATTTTTGGTATTTATTCTGATTATCTTGAGTGATGTGAGAGCCCAGCCTATCAATGATACGGGAATATTATCAGGTATGTCTTTAATTATTACAAGCCTTAAATTAATTTATATTAAGTTTTTTAAACATAATTGAAATTAAATTTATAATAATTTTTAAAATTAAAAAAAAAATACTATTAAATAAATAATTGATATATTTTTAGCAGAATATTATCATAGCATATGTTTCATAAAAATATATATATAAGTATTTTAGTATTAAATTAGTTTTTAATACTGTTTAAACTTTAAATGGTAAGCAAAAGTAACTTTTGTGAAAGTATTGTGCAAATCTTATAAACCGATTGTCAGGTCATTTACCTTTCATTTAAAACTAACTTTCAATGTTGACATTGACATTGAACTCAATCAATACTTAACAGTAGAAGAAGTTAGCGATTGCTTACAACTTTAACACTTGATTTTCGATATATCACTGCTCTGGTGGTCAGTCAGTAGGTCTTCGTCTTCATATTCTTCACAACTTTTAATTACAATTTTTGTTTGAATACTAAAAGAGCGTTCACTTCACTATGACCTCAGGATATCTATACTGTCCTCAGAGGTTATTGAATGATAAACAAAGTCAATGACCTTTTAGTTAGCATTTCTCAAAAAGCCTTGACACTTAATTTTGCAATACCTATTAATTTTCTACATGTTTATAATTATCAAGTTTGATATTAACTATTAAATAAATTTCATTATTATTATTATTATTATGAATATATAACACACAAAATGCATTGTTAGGATTGTCATTCACTTATCATAACTTTTATTGTATAATAAAAGTTTTGATTTCATGCACTGATTTTCATCCAAACACTAATACAAAACTTTTATTTGGATAAACAATTCATTTTTGACATAAAAAACAGATATATGGAGCAGTTTGACATCTGTTGGCAAAGCACCCGCCTGTCCAGGAGAGTGTGTCCACGCAATCACTTCCATATTCTGCGACAATGTCCTCGAAGAAGTCACGTGCGGCGCTACTTTCTTGCGCTGTTGCGTACCCCACGAGTTCTCCTTTGGCACACCCGTCGAGACTTCGGCACCCATTAGTGATACCAGTAATGATAATCCTGTGGTCAGTCAAGCTGAAGAGCATACCACTCTGAGACCTGTTTCGATTGCCACACCATCCACAACCACTACTACTACTACGACCACTACTCCCAGACCAACTAATCCTCATTCTATCACATCATTCCCATTAATGATAAGACCGCACAATCATAAGCCATACACACCGGCAGTAGTTTTTGGTTCAGTCAATGTTAATAAATTTGATCCCATGTTGCTTTCATCAACCACAACCACCACCACCACCACCACTACTACTACTACAACTCCCAAACCATCCACCAGTAGTTTAAAGCCAGTGGAAGCAGATTTACAGACCAATAAGAAAAAAGATGTCATAACTCCGATGCCTTTATGTGAGGGCACTTGTGTAGTATCGCTGTTCAGCTTACTGTGTAATCAAACCGATGACAGTCTTTACTGTCCAAATGGCGGCACATGTTGTGTGAACAGAGCTTCGGCGCCAGAAACGGTTACGCCAAAGCCGTGTCCAGGAGTTTGCATTCAAAGAAAATACAACCGCTTTTGTAGTAATATATTAAATGACGCCAAGTGTTCGGGTGAAGATTACCAGTGCTGCCTTCAGTCTGATGTCGATTTTGATAACTCTACAAGTGTTGTAACTCTTGTACAACAAAGCGATTCGGCAAATGCATCCAAAGAGTATACAAAACTAGACACTATGCCTACGAGCGTAAGCTACGGCAAAGATAGTGTGGCCACTACTCCCACTATGCCCTTATGCGAGGGCACATGTGTTGCTCCGTTATTTAGTTTACTGTGCGATGAAACTGATTACAGTCTTTACTGTCCAAACGGTGGCAGTTGTTGTGTGAACAGAGACCCAACAACCACTACCGAAGCTCCTCAAGTCAAACCATGTCCAGGCAATTGCATCCCTACTATATTGAGTGGAATGTGTAATCGGCCCTCAAAATTAATTGTCAATACACTTGACTGCACTTCCGGCTCTATTTGTTGCACAAATCCGCACCAAACTAATGATGATAATGAAGACGATACTAATGTCCCTAAATTTAATATTCCACTTCAACCTCCAGGAGTTCCGCCAAATATTCCCCAAAATTACAATTCAATGCCATTCCCATCCGAAAATGCTTGGCCACCAATGCACGGGCCTGAACTGCCCATTCAAAGACCCCATATTAATAAGATGCCCCCTTTCCCAATGATACCCCCACCTGTAAGGCATTCACCACAAAATATACAAACAAACTCTCAATTAGTTCCCAATCGCGATATGGTTGCGATGCCATCACGTCCCTCTCCATTGCCATCTCTACCACAGCCAGAGTTGGATCACCCAATTGACAAAGATTCAGTAGATAATACTTCTACAAGTATTTCAGGAGTTGGTGGCCCTCCATTCTGTCCTGGACCCTGCATTGCACCCATGTTTAGGTACTAATACATAATTAATTACAAATTAATTTATAATTAGTTTTAATTAATATAAATTGTATATAAACAATTGACAGATTTACATGTTTTGGTGGAAATTCAATTTATCCTAAATTTCAATGCGCTAAATCTGGACAGATATGCTGCGCCCCTATGACTGACATCGAGACATTTGAAGCCAATGTTGTGGCAAATAATGGCATTTGGAAAGCAGACCACAATAAGACTGTCAATTACGACGACTCTCCCATAAAACGTTAGTTTAATTAGCAATTATACCGTTTAGTTAATATAAATTAAATGCAAACCATAGCACTGCCGCCGAGAAAACCCAACCCTTATATGTGTGGAATCAAAGGAACTCAACGACAAGAAAGTCCACGAGTTGTGGGCGGAAGTGACGCTTACCCGGGAGAGTGGTGTTGGCAGGTATTGACTAATACTGTATAATATTCTATGCAAATATTGTTATATTTAATTTGCTTTCAGATTGCTTTAATTAATGCACAAAATCAATATTTATGCGGAGGTGCTCTTATATCGTCCCAATGGGTGCTGAGTGCCGCTCATTGTATTACAAAGTATTGCATATAAAAATATAAATTTAACATTTTAATAATTTAGTAATTAATTTCAAAACTATAGTTTAGTTAGAAGTGGAGAAACTATTTACGTCAGAGTTGGAGACCATGACCTGACGAGTCAACTGGGCAGTAGGGGAGCCCAGACACAAAAAGTGGTCACTACTTATATTCATCACAACCATAACGGACAAACATTAGATAATGGTAATTGTCAATTACTAATATACTAACATATACTAGTATTAGTTTTATATGATATTAATTTGGGTTAAATGTCAAACAGACATAGCGCTACTTAAACTACAATCTCCGGTTGAACTGAACGATGCCGTGTGTTTGGTATGTTTGCCGGCGCGCGGCTCCAAGAGAAAGCCGGGCAAAAAATGCACAGTTACTGGGTATGGCTATAAAGATGAAAGTAAGTTATACTTGTTTAATTATTAAAGTGCATTTTTATATTTTTAACTAAAACTTAAATGTGAGTAAACTAAAAATTAAATGTCAACCACAATAGCGGGACCGATAGCGCTGAAAGTACGAGAAGCCGAAGTACCTGTGGTTGACGATCAGGAATGCACTGTTAGAGTGAATTCTGTGACCGAAAAGCTATTTATATTGCCGGCCAGTAGTTTCTGCGCCGGCGGTGAAGATGGCAACGACGCCTGTCAGGGCGATGGCGGCTCTGGACTGGTGTGCGAGAATGAGGGCTTTTATGAACTAACTGGTCTAGTCTCTTGGGGTATGTACATATCAACTTATATTGATATTGTTATGCCAAATATATTACATTTTTATTTTCCAATTCACAGGCTTTGGATGCGGTAGGAGTGGAGTTCCCGGAGTTTATGTCAAAGTGTCCGCATTTGTTGGTTGGATTAATCAGATTATAAGTGTCAACAATCAATAGTCATTGCCATACATGTCATCAATTTTAGTCATTTATTTATTTTTTAACAAAACATCTAAACATAACTGTAAGTTATATAAGGTTTTTGCCGACTTTTCATATGTATTAGCGATTATTCTTCTATCAAAAATACTTTACTTTCATTATTTAAAAAAAACTAAACACCAAAGAGACTTTCATTTAATTAATTTATAATATTTAAGTTATTAATTTGTAATAATATTAAATAATTGGAACAAATTTGGTATAATATTTGGATTGATTTGTAAAATATTTGGTGAATTTATTTTTATTAAATTTATTGATGTAATTTAAAAATTAATGTTATAATACATATTTGTCAATAAACAATTATATTTTTTATATAAATATCTATATTTTTGTTTTAATTATTACTTTTAATTTATTTTATGTCACATACTATGTTTTTTATATGATCCAGCTTAATTAGGATATAAGATAATTAATTAATTAATGAGTGAGTGAGTGAGAGAGAGAGAGAGAGAGAGAATTTGATTTTTTTTAATATAAATATATTTATATTATTTAATATTTATATCTAAATTAATAAGTTACTAAAATTAAAATAAATCTATAATATTATAACAATTAACATTATTTTTAATTATATTCTAATGCTTTTGAAATATTGTGTATTTCCTTGTTTAGTGTGCATATACTTTAAATACAATTTGTAAAAGTACTTTAAAGTTTAAACAAAGTTATTGCATTATTTAGTTGTAAATTATTATGAAATACCGTTTTATTTAGTTATTTCTGGCGGAGAAAACAAAACAAGTTTTCAATTATTTTGTTTTTTAACATTTCATTCATTCACTTGCATTGCATATACATATGTAATAATGTTGTCTTAAACAAAAATTTCACTAACATATGAACTAAATTTAAAGCTACAAAAAAGCAATGTTTGTTTGGAAAATCCAAAAAAATGAAATCTTAATGATTGGCAATACTTGAAACTCTGCTTTTTTAAATGGTTAATCAGACCGAATACAGACGCTAACGAAGACCATCATTATATCCATGTTATGACACATAGGATACAAACAAAAAAATCTTACCTTAATATTAAAAAACATGGAAATATATACATTGTCATTTAAATTGTATCCAAGCGTTTCATTCACTAAAGTAAGTTAGTTATACAATAAGGCATTTTTAATACAAAAAAAATATATATGATTTATAAACAAATCTTAAGGTCAAAAACTTGTTGTAAATATAAAATATAACAATTGGTATATTTTGTATTTAAAAAATATTTTTTAACTGAATACTGAATGCAAGATGTATTGAGTCAAATTTCACTCACTGATGAATATGAATGGCTTTGAGGAACGGTAGCCGAACCTAAGTCTTCTTCATTCTTAATGAACACATCCCTAATGTTACAGTCAATGATGACAATCAGCGCCTGAACCTAATGTAAACTTTTTGTAGGTCGCAGTCTATCCAACAGAATATGTATATCCAATATTCAGGTCATTGAGACAGTATTCCCGAAAAAAAAAGTTTTGCAAACTTTTTTCTCACTCGCAAACCAAACAATTTTTCATAAATTATTTGAAATTTTATCTTAAATGCAATCCTTCTTCGAGTTTTCTTATAACAATTAAGAGAAATGTTTTAGTAATTTAGTTGTAAATAACTTTCTATGTAATGAAAAGTGGTTAAACACATATGAATTGGGTATTTGATAAATACTTGAATAGTGGTCTAACATCACAGCCCAAGTCATGGTATGTTTTTTTAGTTTGTTTTTAAAATATTAATTTTTCTAAATTAATTAGTATTAAATACTTTTAATAAATTTTAATAGATTGTGAAAATATGGCCTAAAAGTATAGCTCTTATGTGGATATTATTTGTATGTAATGAAGCGGCCGATAAAAGTCATTTATATAGGAGAGGATGTAAGTACCATGGTTATTTTTATTAGAATAATGTTAGACAATATATAATTGCACTTTGACCGCAACCAGCACTTATACCAAATTATTATTTAATTTGCACAATAATCAGGGTTTGTGCCAAACAGACTCAATGTGAGTTCAGTAGGAAATATAGTTTCAAACTTTGCAGCCGTAACTAACGCTAATAACTGTCGGACACCGTTGGGTATCCCGGGCCAGTGCACCGACATTAGGGGATGTATTTACCTTCTCTTTGATTTATCACTTCTACGACAATCGGTTTGTTTTCGTAATTTTGTGTTTCCGGGAGTTTGCTGTCCAGTCAACCAAATATCATCCCCAAATTCCGTGTCCACTACAACAACAGTTAGTATTCATAACTATTTAATGCTAAAAATCTTGAGTGAATCCTAAAATAACTAATTAAAAATCATTTCAAAAGCCTTCTAATAGTAAACTTCCTACACTACAAACTACCACTACTTCATCAACCACTGCATCCACATCGTCTTCAAGTTCCCCATTCATCACATCTTCAATACACAAAACAACGAGACGACCAGAAAAAGTATCAACAATAATGACCACAACATCCACAACAATAAGACCAACCCATACAAGACCTCACTGGGGCTCTCACTCCACTCAAAAACTTCCATTAAATAACTATCAATTAAAGCCATCGCTAATCGTTACCAACACTAGTATTCAAACATCCACTACTGAAAGCTCAATAAATATGATCTCAAAATCAAGTATTAATAATAATTTCACCAAGATTATTATATATTTTGTTTTTTTAATCTAAATATAATACTTTAATTGCTTATAGAGTGTGGAGAATCGGGTCGAGACGCCCGTATTGTTGGTGGAATTGATACTAGACCTGGTCAATGGCCCTGGATTGTAAATTACTATTTTGAAATTTAGTTGTTATATATATATTAAATACATTTAATTATTGAATAATAGGCCGCAATATTTCTTGATAATGCAAAGGGACGAGAGTTTTGGTGTGGAGGAGCCATCATCAATGAATATTATGTTTGTATTAATTCTAGACAAACATTGGTTAAAATATATGTTAAACAATAATCTACTTTAAAATTTTGTAAGATTTATATAAGGTTAATATCTAACATATATTTTAATTGATGGTTGCCAAAACATTAATCTTAAACATTTTATAAATATTATTTAATTTGCTTTTGTAACTTGTATTTAGGTACTAACGGCAGCCCATTGTTTGTCGGACCACAAAGGAAACAAGTAAGACAATCAATAAATTTATTTAAAATATTATAACAATAAATATTAATGAATTAACTCTTAGGTATAGTCCCAACCAAATCACAATTAGATTGGGTGAACACCATCTCTATAGAGACGATGACTTTTCTAAACCAATTGAATTTAAAGTATCAGAAGTCAAACAGCACTCAAAGTTTCAAAGACATGGGTTTTTTAATGATATCGGTTTAATTAAATTGAAAGACAAAGTTACTTATTCTAAAGCTATTAGTCCTATTTGCTTACCTAATACTTTGGAAAAATCAAAAGATTTGATCGGATATATGGCAACTGTATGTTTTAATTTAGTTTTTTTAATAACTTTTAAATAAAGTACATATAACCTTCTAAATTGCTATAATCATTGGCAACATATTTTCCAATAGGTATTTAAAAGAGTTTTTTCCCCAATAGACAGATATTTTATAAAAGTTATCTTTGAAATAGTTATAAATATTAGAAAATTGGTTGCTTAATTAAGATGTTTTTGTGTACTTGTATCTTGATTATGATTTGAAGTGACAAATTTAATGAATAATATATAAATTGTCTAGGTGATTGGATGGGGAACAGTGCAATATGGAGGACCGGGAAGTGGTGTATTGCAGCAGGTGTCCATTCCCATTTGGGACAATAATGAGTGCGATAAAAGATATTTTCAACCAATTAATAAAAACTTTATGTGCGCCGGTTATATGGAGGGCGGCAAAGATGCCTGTCAGGTATGGCTCATAACTATATTAATTGCTAATTGTTTTTGAAATACTAATTTATATTGTGTTGAAGGGTGACAGCGGTAGTCCACTAATGGTTTCGGACTCAAACAGGAAATGGACAATATATGGCGTCGGTATGTGTGACACTATTTTAATCAATCATTTTATATATTTTTTATTAATAATTATTTTTATATTTATAGTAAGTTTTGGCAATCGATGCGCACAGGCTGGTTATCCAGGCGTTTACACTAGGTTTGTAAAAATATTGCTTGATTATAATTTGGATATAATTTAATGTTTTATTTTATTTTTCTAGGGTATCTGAATATATGGATTGGATTGATAGCAATGTTTTATAACTGTATAAATTGTAAAATTATTTGTTAACTATGTAAAAAAGCCAAATTTTTAAATTTTGTATTTAAATATTATAACTATTTGTTGTATTTTAGAAAAAAAATTAATTAATTAATAAATTATTTAAAAATTCATTTTTAAAAAACTTAAATCAAATAACATTATTATAATAAAAATAATATTCACAAGTGAAAGGTCCAGGACAAGTAACATTTGATAATAAACTTGCAATAAATTAATATTTAAAAAAAATAAAAATTCATTAAAATCTAGTTATATTTGGCGTCACTTCCCATCTAATGATGAGAGACGACGACATTCAATATGAGGTCAACCCTTAAAATTCATGGAAAAACTATTATTTTTTTATTTCAAAAACAAAATTTAGATTTATTATAGTTATATATAAGATTTTTTAAAATACAAATAAATAACATTAATAATTTGTTTTAAAAAGCATTTATCGTATAAAACAATTGTAAGAGAATTTTGTTTATAATTATAATTATTAATATATAATAATAAATTAAAATTAAATTATCATTTGTTATGCCACTATAATTATAATCTGAATGTGAAAATAAAAAGACAAATTATATTAATATGAAAAAAATTGAGCGAATCTGCATTACTTAATAAGAAAAATTTATTTATAAATTTAGTTTATCCAAGAAATATATTATATGTAATAAAGACAATTAATATAATAAATAAATGTGAGCTAGTATAAGGTATGAGGTATAAGGTATAAGGTATTATATAATTGGGTATGTTGATCATAGTTGTCATGTACCTCCTGTTTAGCAATTTGTAGGTCGTCTCTTAGGCGGAGTATTCACGTTCAAAATCAGGTCATTTAGACATAACTGTTGAAAAGTCTTCTTTCCTAAACATCACTAAGACTTTAACTCATATTATGATAAGTTTGTTATATAATAATATTAATAATCCATGTCATTTGGTTTAGTTATTATATATAAGTTAGTTTATTTTTTATTGAATATGTTTTTGGATAAGTTTGGTGTGAATTTAAATATAAAATAGTTTGCAAAAACAAATTGAACCAATAATTGTCAATTTGTTGGTGTAATTGTCAATAACTTGGTGTTAGTCGTGATGCGATTAAAGCCCAGACGCCAGGGTTGGCGTTCGGCGCTCCACCAGCTCTACCTTATATTCCACTTGTTTTGGTGCTTACGCTCAGGTAATTGTCGTATCCGTTCACTACTCACTACTACCTATTGTTATTTCCAAGCAATGGATCATTGCTTTATACTTTACACTTGTTTATTGAGACATCATATAACAGTGTTTGTGTGTCATATATCTGATCGCTGTTTGTATGCCAACAGGAGTTACGCTTAAAATAAGACCCAAAGTATGCAACAATGCTATGGGCGAAGAGGGCACCTGTATGTTCGTATGGGAATGTATTAAAACAGAGGGCAAACACCTAGGTACTTGTGTGGATGGGTTTCTTTTTGGCAGTTGTTGCGGACATAACGATACTTTTAATTCAATTGATCAAACAATTGTTCACAACACTCAACACAGTTCTCATACCCCTAATCATAATATCTTTACCACTAATTCCCAAAACACACAAACTTTTATCACACATTTTACGGAGTCATCCACTCCCAGCACAGTGATGACAAATGGCCAAAGTTGGCCAAACAGGCCAACCACTTACTTGACCACAACTACCAAACCGCCAACAACTGCAATGACAATCACTACACCAAAAACAGTGAAGCCCTTCACAAAGCCTCCCAAACCTTTGCCTAATTATAATACAACAGAATTTAATACCAATACTATTGAGTCAAACGAAAGCACACAAACTTTACCATCTAAACCGTCATCGGTGACAAAACCGTGGCCGACAGCGCCTAGTCCTATACATTGTAAGTTTATATCACACTTTATCACTCATTATTACAACTAATAATCTGTTAAATTATATGATTGATTACCAGCTCAAGTGTGGCCAATCCAAACAAATACACCACCAAATGTGTTGCATACGTTTAGACCTCCAATATTCTCCCTCTTTTCAACCTATAGACCCCCCTCTGGTTCTAGTAATGTTTATATGAGACCAACATTTAGGCCCCCGATAGCTATCAGACCGACCAGTGTTTACCAACAAATATATAATACTCGGAGTACAACAACTTCAACGCCTACTAACATAACGGTTCCACAAACTACTGGTCAACCTTTGACTTCTATGGCCGCTACCACTACAACAACCACAACGACCACCACAACAACACCTACTCCTCCGATAACAACGCCGCTGATAACCACTTTAACACCTGAGACATCCAGTATAGTATCGCAAACATATACAAAACGACCTTTCCTTTCAAGCAAAGGTATAATTATAGTATAAATAGAAATAAGTATCGATTTCTCATAATTAGTGAATTGAATTCATACCAAACAGTTCAGTGCGGTGTCCCTCAACTCATGCCACAGACTAAAGTGGTTGGCGGCAAGAACTCAGCATTCGGTGCCTGGCCCTGGCAGGTATGCCCACCACTTACTACCATTACTACCCAACCACTCGCACATTAGTGCAAACAAACTTTCAAAAACTCATTACATTATCTGATCGCCAAATAGGTGTCTGTGAGGCGCACGTCGTTCTTCGGCTTCTCCAGCACTCATCGCTGTGGCGGAGCTATACTTAACAACCAATGGATAGCCACTGCTGGTCATTGTGTCGATGAGTATGTCTCATATTAAAGTCAATTGTCATTTTAATTATTTTTATTTCTATTTTCAAATAGTCTACTATTGACGCAAATCCGCATCAGAGTGGGTGAATACGACTTTTCAAGTACTTTAGAGCCGTACCCACACATCGAGAGAGGGGCTAAGAAGAAGGTGGTTCACCCGCACTATAACTTTTTTACCTACGAAAATGACTTGGCTTTGGTTCAATTGGATGAACCCATAGAGTTTCAGCCACACGTCGGGCCCATATGTTTGCCACCCGAACAGATAGATCTGTTGGGAAAGAACGCCACTGTCACCGGTTGGGGACGGCTTAGTGAAGGTAACCCATCATTCCTTAAGCGCTTTATTATTAGTATTTCCATATTTTATATATTATATCATCTCTCATACAAACCTGTTATATATATATAAAAAGCTTTTGATGATTGCTTTCCATAATTTAGTAATTACTGATTGCTCTAAATTAAAGCATATATAGATATTTGCATTTAATTCAAGTTTTTATTTTAGTTTAAACTTTAAAATAACATTTTTTTGAAAACCAAATCGTGAATTTTCGTTCATAAACTTTATGTGCATGTAATTAAATTGTTGCCAACAAAACAACAAAATTTATTTAATTAGTGGTTAATATATATTGATTCAAAGTGACACCAAACTTATCTAATAATCTAATAAATTAATTTTGTGTTTTGTTTGATGAAACTTTTTTTCTGCTTTATTTGATAAATGCTTGACTAAATAGAGTCCCAATTTTTTATATACATAAGAAGAAGAAAAAATACATTATTATTATTACATTGATTACAATAAGAGTGTTTCATTCATTAATCTTCGCACAAAACAACAAATATATAACAAAATTGTTGAAGTCTTGAATGGAAATAGGATTTTATTGTTATTATTATTATTATTATGTTTACAACAACTTTATAGAAATTTGTAATTACAAAGTTTTTTTTTATTTATTTGGTCGACCTTATAATAAATTTTGTTATATATAATCGGAGTCGTTTGAAGTGTGAACTTTCAAAGTAGGCAAATGGAGTAGTCGTGAAATATAGCTTTATTTTATAGTTTATTTTTAATAATAAATTTTTTTATATTTATATAAATTACAAATCTTTTAATTAATTTTTTTATCATTACATTTTATTATCTAAAAAAATTAAGTAATTATTTTCTAAATATGCATTTATTATGATTATTTATTTGTTGCTTTTTTAAATTAAATATAAACTATATTTTTCAATTGTAGAAAAATTATTTTGGTTATTAATTTAATACCTGTATTTTTCTATTAATTTTTGCTACATATAAAATTAATTTTTATTATATTTATTTAAAATAGTTTTATTTAAGGTATTTTTAATAATATAACACTTTGATAAACAAATTATTTGATATATTTTTATAATTTATAATTTGAGGATAGTAATTTTAATAAATTAATTTAAATTAGAATTATTTTATTTATTTGATATATTAAGTAATTATGATATTATAGTGTCTAGATAAATTTTATATTAAAATTTATTTATAGATTATAATTTATAAACAAATTACAAATATTAACAAATTGTATATGTTTAAATATTTAAAGTGTCAATACATCATTATAAATTTTTATAATTGATAAAGTTTTATATAAATTAATAATTATCACCAGGCGTTTCCAAGGGAGCAAATTAAAAACCACATACTTATTGTAAAAAACTATACAGGTACTTTTTGTTGTAAAAAACACACCTGAATAACGTGTCATATTTGTACACATTTATTGGCAAATATTTTGTTTTAAACATATTCACTATTTTTATTTAACCCACCTCACTAAACAATTAGCATTATCTTTATGAATATTTTTAAAACTGTTAAGATATGAAGTGATAAGATATAAAGTTACTTGCAGTGTATCCTTCCCTTGGATGAAGAGATAGAAAAAACTGATTATCACTGATAATTTATCAGTTAGGCGTCGTTCGCATATTACGTTCGCACTTTTTAAGAAATCTAGACCCCCTCCCCCCCTTGTGTTCGCAATTGTTCGCATGTAGTCATTTAAAAAAATCACGTTCGCATGTCCCTTTACCCCCCCCCCACCCTAAGAAATAAAATACCATTATGTTTATGAATAACTTAATTAAAAGCAAACCATTTGTTCAAATCACGTATTATAAACATGAAATCAACATTAATTTTAGAAATAGTGTTTTAATTGGTTGGGTTGTCGGATGTAGGTATGGTGTCAACGGTTATATTATTCAAATGCGAACGTTCGTAAGGTCTCTCCCCCCTCCCTTCGTTCGCAAAAGTTTGCTTTGCTCGACACCCCCCCTCCCCCCAGGTGCGAACGTAATATGCGAACGACGCCAAATATGTTACTTGACTATACAAATTTATTTATCTTAATGTAAATAAATATTTATTTAATTATTGAGTTTTCCTTATATAAATATAAAAATTGATAAAAATGTTAAAACAAATAACTGTATTTTAAATTAATTCAAATAAACATAGATACACATTTATAGGTGTATATGACAATAATTTATTGCTACTTTATATTTCAAATTATAAATATACTTATTTTATAATTAAAGAATTTGTCGGTACATTATTTTATGAAAATAATATCAACCACGAATGTATATAAAACATTACTTGAGTCA
>JAQIWK010000634.1:0-14447 GCA_034695265.1 Dissorhina ornata | reverse complement strand
CTCTCTCTCTCTCTCTCTCTCTCTCTCTCTCTTTCTCTCTCTCTCTCATTCTCTTAGCAATTTTGTAAACTTATCATTTCATTTATGAGTGTAATCTTAAATGTTTAAAATTTTAAAATATCTATTATAATTTATAACATATTATTATATTATTTGTATTTCATATTTATTTAATATTTTTAATATTTTTATTTGTGTAAATTTGAAAATTAATTATTGAGTAATCAAATAATAAAAAGAATTCAGTTGTAAATTATTAATTTCTATAAATTGCATAAATATCTCACAGAATCTCAACTGAATCTAACTTAAAAACTTTTGTGTGTATTGTAATGACTACAGTCTTAATGCAATAAACCTATAGTCTATAATCTATAAAGTATTTTATAAATATTTTAAAGTAAAATAAAATAGTTTTTTTGCTTGTTTTATATTATATTTACAAAAATTTTATGCAATATAATTACTTATAATATATAAGCTTAAGTCATAAGTTTTATATAAATTGTTATTTTAATATTACTTTTATATTCTGTATTTAAACATTAAATTTAAGGGTGATTTACCAATGTATGTTTAAAATAATGATACTGATCAATAACTTAACTTAAAAACTATAAATAACCATTATAAATAAATAATAAATAAGTTAACTTAGAAGAATGTATATTAATTAATAGTGTCTAAATAAAAGGCAAAAATTAAATTTATATATTGATTATGATTTTATATAAAGAAAGCAAATGTCATGTGGGAATTATATACAGGAATCAACAATTTAAATAGTAATATCTAGGAATGCTATTATAAAACTAGAATTTTCTTTGCCTGTTTTATATTAATTGGTATTTTGAATGTTATCTTTAATGTCACAAGTTTTATATTAATTTTTATTTATATATTATTTTTATATTCTGTTTGCAAAAATTTGGTGCATATCTTGAATGTATATATAGATTGTTTTGACTTTCATTTTCAAATGTAGGTCATTACTAAATATATCAGGCAAAAATATTAAAGCAAATCATTTATTTTAATTTTATTTATTGTTTTTATTTTATATTTAATAATTTTTGTTTGCGGAATTGCATAGAATATTCATTTTATATTATATTATAACATTATTATAAATCCCAATATTTTACAATAAAATATACAATTTCAAACTGACCACTATCATTACCACTTGAAAAACATTTGTATCAATATTATTTATGTTTAAAATATAGAAAAACAAAATACACAAATAATTTTAAGCAAGTTACATTTAAAAATATTATAAAATTTACAAATTCAGGTATTACACTAAATTATGAATATATAATTCAAAATAGTTAAATATAAAATACATTTTTATTAAAATTTGTAAAAAATATTTCTGTAAATTAAATAAAAAATAATGTGCATCAAACCTACTAAAATTTGTAATTATATTCATTAATAGTTT
Source organism: Dissorhina ornata (assembly GCA_034695265.1). Classification (NCBI taxonomy): domain Eukaryota; kingdom Metazoa; phylum Arthropoda; class Arachnida; order Sarcoptiformes; family Oppiidae; genus Dissorhina; species Dissorhina ornata. The sequence continues at coordinate 13,000 of JAQIWK010000634.1, read as the reverse complement.
TTTAATCTGATAAGACAGGTATAGATAACATTTAAACTTCTTGTACAAATGTACAGATTTTATATTAATTAAATTATACCCATCTTTTATATTATTAAATTGTTTGTTAAATTCAAAATATTCAATGCAAGCAGTTGTACATATGTACAAAATTTTTGTAAAATGTATGTACGTTTTGTGTACCTGTCTTATCAGATTAAAAAACTTTTATAAATGTTTCTGTGTGTGTGTTTGATAGATAATCTTGATAATTTTAAATTTAACATTAAGTTTGTGTACATAGATAACAATCAATCTTAAAGCTTGCATACAATAATTCAAAACAATACATACAACAAGACATACATAACTGTCAAGTTGCTTTTTATGTTAGTTTATAATGTAATTTTATAATGCGTAAATTATTTATATAAAATTTATTACAAGCATTATGAAAATATTTTTCATATTTTAGCTAATTTTAAAACTAACTTTTATAACTACGTTTGAGGCAATCATATTTAGGATTCTTAGATAATATAAGGCAGGATAACAAACTTATCAAGCTACAATTTATTAACAACATTATTATCAAAAAATACAACATTTAGTGTTACTTCAAAAGATTTTAAATATACATAAATTTAGTAATCAAGTACTGGCCTAATCATTATGATCTTATGATGGCCTGTTACGATTAATTATAATGAGTATCATGATGAATATAAATACTTTTTGTAATACTTATCATATATACATGTAAGTACTAAAGTAACAAATTAATTTAATGGAATTGAATAATGAAACTTAATAATAATCAAATCACTTATAAATTAATATAAATTTTTAAAAAGTTTGTATAAATTATTTAAATTTTATAAATTATATAAATTTTTATATATATTATTATAAAGTAAATAAGTATCAAATAAGAAAAAGAGATCTTAAATATCTCTAAAAAATGTGTTATGGATTGATTTTTAACTAACAGTTAAACTAATGATTTACATTAATTTAATGTAAATAAAAATCTCTAACTCACCTATATATTTTTATGTGTTCATTAATTACTACATGTAGGGTCAACTGATTTTCAAAAAAGTTATAATTATAAGGGTCAAATTTATAATGAGCCAAGTGTTTGAATTTTTATGAATAGCCCAAATAAGTTATTACTGACTAATTTTTGTTTTTTTTCATTCAACACCTCTTTTTCTTATTTGTTAGTAAATAAGTTATGGTATTTGATGATAAGCCTTAATCATATATATATTTAAAATAAATTATATATTAATCTGATGCCCCTAATGCTTTTATTTTCTTTATCGGTGTGAATAAATTTATAATTTATTAATAAATTTATAAAATTTATATAATTAAAAATATATACAAGCTTATAATTTAATTAGTAATCTCTCTCTCTCTCTCTCTCTCTCTCTTCTTTTTATTCTTTTATTGTTTCATTTTCCCATAACATTGTTGCAAAGTTTTAACTAATCATTTCATTTATTCAAATAAATATATAATTTTAAATTTCAAAATATCTAATAATATATTTTGAAATATATAGTATCTCAAATTTATATAATATTGTCAATATTTTTGTCTGTGAAAATATATAAAGTAATGCAATAATCAATTAATAAAACAAAGTTAGTTATAAATTATAAGTTTATATATATTTCATAAATATCTAATAGAATATAACTTAATCCTCCTAATATGCATTGTAATGATTACAGTCTTTAAGCTATAAATTATAACCTGTAGTCTATAAAGTACTTTATAAATATTTTAAATTAAAATGTAATGTTTTATTTTAATGTTTAATTTTAATGTTTAATTTTAATCTATATTATAAACACTTTATTTAGACTTAATGTTCAATTTTATATAATAATGCAAATGATTTGAATTGTTGGCCAAAGTATTGGTTACATTTTTGATCCTACAATTGGATGTACTATTGGGTGCCCTGTTGGTCAAACCTTCATTATTATTGGCCGCATAATACATATGAAAGTTGAGTTTCGAAACAAACGATAGCCATAGGATTAACATTGACCACTGATTTTCAATAATGAACCCTAATATAGTGAACACTTTTTATTCATTAATTTATTTTTTTTATATTTTGTAAACAAGTTTTTGAACTAACTTTTGATACAATTAAAATTAATTTAGTAATTAAATTGGCTATAAGTGTTATAATTAAGATATTTACAATTATTATTATATAAAATATTTAACAATTTGTAGTTTTAATTAAATAAATATGTGATTATTTTACTGAAAAGTTTGTTTAAAAGTAAATGTATTATTTAAAAAACTTGTCGTTTGTTTCGAAACTCAACTTTCATATACAGTATATTTGGATACCTATATATAAACTTATTAATGTTTATATTGGTTTGGCTTATCTGTATGGTTCTGTTAGTTTACTCTTCTCAGTCAACACATAGATATCACTGTTATATCACTTCTCTCAACATCTCTTCCTTTTCATTAAACAGCTCTCTCTCTCTCTCCCTCTCTCCCAACCTCCCTGTCTGTATGTCTGTATAATTGAAAATTGTTGGTAATTAGTATTTGACTTCTTTTTAAACCACTTCTCGTTGCGGTCTTAGAAGTCAAGTACTTTCTGTGTCTGGAGTCAAATTGTTGTATGAATCAAGCCTTTGGGTGACTTAACTGTCCAACGGGTGGCTAAAAGTACTTAACGACAGATATATGATTCATTTGTGACCTCCCAAATAGATGTCACTACAATCTAGTATAGACTGATAAGTATATTTTACATCAACGTACTTTATTTTTATATTGTTATCAGTTTGTAAAGTACGTTGCTGGAAAATATACTGATCAGTCTATATAAGACCACATTGTTTTAGTAAATCCTTTGTTCACAGCATTTGTATGTTGGTGTAGTTTAAGACCTGAACGGCAACAGTTGTAATAATAATCAGTTTGTTTAATAAATCATTGTTAAGTTTGATAACCGCATTGTCTACCATTTACCGAGCGCTTGACCAGCTATGCCGCGTGATATGTAACCATTTATCGGTAATTTACCGGTAATTGGCTTACACATTATCGCTGTCCGTATTTCGGGACGCCAATCAAGAGTTGATCCAAATAAGATTTGACTCAATGATCACACAAATCACTATTTATTAATCATATTTACATGAGATATAGACGGATGAGATAAAATGCATTAAATGAGAAAGCTATTGTGCGCTCAACAAATGGCCGGAAATGGAATGTATGGGTCGATAACAGTTTGGGAACACTATAACGGTGTGTCATGTGATTTGTGGCCAATCGACAGGCGAATGGTGTGCCTTTCCGTCGCCTATGGATCAGCACTTGAGTGGGGGTTATAACTTACATACCAAATATAGTAAAACATTTACATTTAACTAATTTTAAGCTTATACATACATGTACATTGATTTTTTACTTTTTTTGTTTTACAAGTTATAACACAACAGAATTCAATCTCTCTTTCACTCACTACGAAGAAAAGTGACCGAGTTATTTTCTCAAATCAATAACCTCTTTTCTGTATTCAACCAAACATTATTTTTCCAACATTATGTAATCCATATAATTTTATTGACTAGATTTGGGTGTATAACTTTTCACTATCAGTTACAGCAAATCACAGCTGCAGTTGCTTAGCAACCAAGATCTAGTCGATAAAGTTATATGATTTACATATCATGTTATGACCTCCCAAGATAGAGGTCATTACAGTCTAGTATAAGAGCACATGTTTTAGTGAGTCTCATTGTTAACAACCATTTTGTAAATCAGTGTAGTCTTAGGCCTGAAAGGTAACATTTGTACATAAGTTGTATAATAGTCATTAAGCTTGATATCTGTTTAGTCTGCCATTTACTGAACGCTTTATCATCTAAGCCAGCTTGCCCAGGATGTGTAAGGCGGTTGAAACAGAAATGATGGGCGCGTGTCGGTGATGAAAAGGCCGACGCCTATTGGGACGGTAGACACCGCATAGCATAGAATTGGATGGCAAGGAAGGTGATGAAAGCCATGTTCGCAAAAGTCGTGAGTAATCAAGAATAGTCCACCTGCGGTGGCATCAGCGATAAAAATGGATGGCAATGAATGCCAATGAAATGTAGTCGAGATGTCAACCGTAACCTACGAATCGCCGACTCAAGAGTTCTCACATGACGGGAATTTCAAACCCGCTTGAATGGCAAATACTTGGATCGTAGGATAGATAATAGGCTGTCAATCGTAAACAAAAGCCAATGAACATCAGAAGTCGATCCAAAAGCAAGTGAAAACAAAAGGTCACGTATTGAACGACAAGGCAAACAACGAAAGCAAGAGTTAGGCGACCAAGCAAGAGGACATGTTTTAGTGACTCATTGATACCAACCATTTTGTATATCAGTGTAGTCTTAGGCCTGAAACGCAACAGTTGTACATAAGTTTGTAATAGTTTTTGTTAAGTTTGATATCTGCATTTGTCTACCATTTACTGAGCGCTTGACCAACTATGCCGCGTGAATGTAACCATTAATCGGTAAAACTACATTGTACTGGTCATTGGCTCACAGTATAATACAATGCAGTCGATTTAATGAAATGAAATTGTCAGTGTGTTGTAATTTGTGTTATCATTAAGTTTATTCCTCTTTACTCCATATAATGACAGACTGGTCACTTTTGGGTACATCATGAGACATGGTATTGGTCAGCAAATTACTATAACAAATACTATTTTATTCAAATCAGTTTACTATTTTTTAGTCCGTTTTATTTTAATTCTATTACATGAATATGTAAAACAATATAGTTAATATCAGCATCTAAATCCATATTAGGTTAATTACTCATAAAATTAAATTAAAAACCTTGCTTCTGTGTATTATGTATTCAATATATTTATGCTAATAATATATTTCCAATAAATAAATCACCATAGAAACCGTTGTAAACAAATATTGATCAAAATGGTAACCATTAAAATAATGCAAAACCACACTGGTCACCCTATTAATCTGTTCACCCTTTTTCAATTATTATATTAAATTAATTAATTTAATATAATTAATGAATATTTGCATTCAATAAACATAAAAACACATAAAATGACAATTAATACCGCATTTATAATACATTTACAATGTTTTATACCAAACATATTGACCGGTAGTTAACCACACCATCACTATTATGACCGCCATTTGAACAGACATTTAGTGATCATTTAAGACATTAATCACTTGATTAGGTCCACTAATCACTTGACCATTATTTGCATTATATTTGAGTCATTGATTTACTGACCAATCAATTGATTGAATGCATAATAAAAGGCAAACCATTTGACACTACTTTTGGACATTCATTTGAGTGATTGAATCAATACTTAAATGTCTTCAAATGGATAATCATTAGTGAATTCAACACTCAATTAAGTGATCATTTATAGGACAATAAGAGAGCAAACATTGGTTTAGTTTTTAAATTATTTATTAATGAAATCTTTAATGAAAAATGTCTTTACAATGAAAATAATTTTTGATATTTTATTGAATGCTTTAATTGTAATGAAATTAATAGAAAATGTAATTAAAATTATAAATGAATTGTAATCTAAATAATGAGATATAATCGTCGATTATATTACAATACAATCGGCAATCGATCCAAAAGAGCCCCAAAAATAGTTGATTAATATAGACATTAAGTTTGGGCGCCTCTATCGGCGGCGTTTGGTTCGCTTAGCGGCCGATTTAGGGGCCGCTTTGCGTTTGGCCGGTGCCTTACGGGTCGGTCGACCGCGACTGGTGTTGGCCTTGTCGTCCACGTCATCGTCATCTTCGGCGTCGTCCGTGTCGTTGCTCCCATTCTTCTGATTACTTGCCTTGAATTCTTTGAGCAGATCCTTACAGTTCAGATTTTTCTCGCTCTCCCAAGTGGGCGCCCATCGCACCAAATACTCCACATTCTTGCCCTTCTTTCTTGAATCCAGGATCTCATCCACATCATAGGACGCCATCATACAATTGTCACTTCTTTGGATCAGATGATGGTTGACAACAATGAGTAAAGGTTTCAATCAATTGGTTTGTTTGTCAATTGAGTGCAAAAAAGAGGGAAACAAAAGCCAAACACTTTTCAGTCCTATAGTCTACAACCGACTCAACCGGTCGTCACATATATTTCGTCTCATTTTGCCTCCACTTGTCTCCACACGTGTTCACTCGTTTTGACCACAATTTATGTCATTTTTTACCCAAATTTGTTGATTTAGTTTTAATTATTTATAAACTTTGCTTTTTATATAATAATATTTTCAATTAAGTAGCATTTGGTTTGTATTTAAAGTAACAAAACATTTGAGAGTAAGTAAGACATCATTTATGGCGAGAAAAGCCGACAAATAAAACGGTTTAAACATTTGAAAGCCAAGTGAAAGCCAATTGAATGGTCCGATTGGGACCGACTCGACAACCAATCAAAACGTTCAGTGATTTGTTGATCATTTGAAGTGAGGATTGTTTGGCAAACTTTGTGACCAAACTTTGTCTCTAAACAAGTAAACGATGGACTCGTTGTCGATGACGAGCCGACTCTTCTCGACGTCCAATGTGTTGACCAACGAATCGACGGCCGCTTTGGACGACACGAAAAGCAACGCCAGAGTCCAGCCATCGCATCACCGCATCGTTAGTCCCGATGTCGTCAACTGTATTGCCTTCAGTTCAGAGCAATTGTCGCACAATTTATTGGCCTTTGAGTCCAATTCAAGAGTTTTTGTCATTAAATTGTTATTAAGCGACGATAGGATTGACACAAACTTTGACTACGAGTTGGTCCAAGACTTTATAATTGGCGTCAAATGCAGTGCCATTTGTTTGAGTCCGCGAACCAATTTGGATGTAATCAACACTTGTCTCAAGTTTGCGGTCGCGACCCATCAGTACGACATTCGGCTCATCACTTCCGACCTGAAGACAAGCGAACCCAACGTTCAGTTGTCATACCTTAGAGACCATTCAGACTTTGTTAATGACATTGCCTTTGATCCGTTGACCGGACAAACTCTAGCCTCAGTCAGCGATGACTGTAGCTGTTGTTTATGGACACTGACCGACACTGGCGTCGACTTATCTGCTAAACTGACGTTAACTTCAGCGGGAGTTAGCGTGCGGTGGCATAAGAGCGACCAAAACAAAGTAATGTCTATAATATTGTGTGCTAATCCTAATCCATTGCTAATCCATTGCTAATCCATTGTCTTTCGACAGTTATTTATCGCCGAAAAGAAAGGGATAATCCGTTTCTATAATTGTCAGACCAAACGCCCGCTTCTCTCCTGTGATTGCAATAGATTTCCACTTTTGAGCGCCGATTGGTCTCCGACTAACAGTTTGTTCATTACATGCGTCGCCGGAACCGACCTTTTCTTTTGGGACACATCTCTGTCCAGGTTTTAATACATTGCCTATTATTTCTTTCGATCGTTTAATTGGTTTGATATTTAGTTTACCGATTGAGCAAAGAAGAGGTCACGTTAACGGTTCCCAATGCGTCAAATTTTTTGACTCCAATATCATAGCGACGAGAGGACGACCTAATAATACGGTTCGCGTTGAAAATCTTAAGACAAATCAGGTATTCATTGACAGCAATGTGGTTACAATTATAAGACTTCATTAAATTTATCGCTTTTGAAGGTATTATTAGAGGAACAGATGAAAGCAGGCGCCGGTATTGCTTGGAATTGCAAATTACCGATACTGGCCATCAGTGCCAACAAATGTGTTCATATCTATAGATTTACTTCTATTTTATAATTAATTCAAAAATTTGTAACTAATTAATGAAATTTATTAATAAATGGACTAAAACTATACAAAATGAGTGATTAGATTCAGAACCAGTCGGGAACGTTGTCTCTCTTATTGTTATAATTTCTCCGTTTTTGTCGTATTTGTCCGAATTGTACCTCTTTATCGGCGGCCGACATGTCCTTAGATAACTGACTCACTTTCTCCGGATACAGATCGGGAAATTCAAAACTCATGTCTTTGGGCTTTAAATGAATCAAAACATTAATCATATAAACGATTCATTATAAGGTTATCTACCAAATCAACAATCGCTGTCTTGTAGTCTTCCTCTTTGATCAGATAAAGCTTGCCGTTGGCTCTCTTGATATCACCACATCGGACATGAGTCCTAACGTTAACGACTGGTATTTTGTAGATTTTGTCCAAATAGTTCTTCACATCCCATTTGGTCATACTTTGTCATCATTTGACCATTAAATGCATTGTTAATACATATATATATGAGACTAAACTAAGTGAGACATTAACTTACAAAATGGGAACTTTAAATTGGATCTGATTGGCGGGTAAGGCATGTTTAGGTTTCTGTAAGATCATCCAAAAGTCGGCCAAAAACACCCGAAGTTGAGGATTGCCCAACACATACCGCGGATACCTATCGGTTATATTATATATCAATTATTATCATTTAGTCATCTCTCGACAGCATTTGGTCATTACCATCGCGAAGACATTGCACTCAATAGTATTATAATGAAAATCAATTCATAAATTGAAACATCAATACAATTAAATGCAAACTAATATTGCATTTAAAGTTTTGAATTCAACAAAAATTTTGTTACAAAATGTGACCAATATTTGTAAACATAAGCAATGAATGCATCAATAGATGGAGTATTTGATTGCATTGTATATCCCTTTAAAAAATGTTATAAAAAATATACATTTAATTTGTATATAATTTAAATTTAATTGCAATATATATTGTCTAAAAATTTTTATAAATAAATTGTTTATAATTTAATTGATTATATATTTAAATCAAAATACAAGTGTTGTTGAGTGACAAGTAAAGACACATTAAGCCAGAGATGCTGTGATTGATTGCAAAGCATTGATTAAAGCCTTCATTAAATCCCTTTAAAACTATTAATAATATATTCATTAATATATTTCCTGTTAATTAACGACTAATTAATGGGTTTTATAATGAGTGTCTCAGGAGAGGGCCTATCAATTGAAAGTCAATTTAATCTCTACTTAACGTTATTATCAATGCTTTAATAGTAATATTAAAATTGAATGAATACTCAAGTCTTACGTAAGATTCAAGTGATGGTAAGCATTGATATAATTGAATGAACGGCTAAATCGTCGGCAAATATTTGACATTATATTGAGCTTAAGATTAACGTAAAGTTTTCCTCAGATGTCTACTAAACTCATGTCTCAAATCAGTTTAGCATTAATTAAATCAAGAAATTATTATATTTTGTAACCAATTGTTTGGCAATTATCTGGTGATTGATAATCAAATCAAAACCAATCAAGTCTTCCATAATTTGCAATCAAATACCGCAAACATGACAACACGTGATACCCGAGTATCCAAGTGGTACTTCGGAGGTGTGGCCAGTGCGGGCGCCGCTTGTTGTACACACCCGTTAGATCTGCTTAAAGTTCACTTACAAACGGCCACAACCAGAGCTAAACTAAGTTCGGGTGCCGTCGGGCCCTCAGCTCAGGTGGGACTTATGGCCAACACTATGGTCATCGTTAGGAGTGAAGGTGTTCTCGCACTCTATAACGGATTAACTGCTTCTCTATTAAGACAATTGACTTATTCGACCACAAGATTCGGTATTTACGAAGTGGTCAAACAGAAACTCTCCCCCAATGGAGAACAGATACCATTGTTCCACAAAATGCTTTTGGCCGGTGTTTCGGGCGCTGCCGGGGGTTTCATCGGTTAGTTTGAATGTCTATTGACTTAACATTGTTTGAAATGATTTAATGATATGTTGTGTGACATATCAGGTACTCCCGCCGATATGGTTAACGTCCGGATGCAGAACGATATCAAACTTCCCATTGAGAGCCGACGTAACTATAAGCACGCCATCGATGGCTTAATTCGGGTTTACAAAGATGAGGGCATTAAATCTCTATTCAATGGCACCACAATGGCTACCACTAGAGCTATTATGATGACCATCGGACAGGTCTTTGCAAACTAATTGTCCATCACTTATAGATAGTTATATAATTTATATTACATATGAATAGTTGTCGGCTTACGATCAGTTTAAGTTCGTTTTGATGGCCAGAGTTCCTCACGTGTTTGAAGACAATTTGTTGACACATTTCACTGCCAGCACATTAGCGGGTGCGGTGGCCACTACTCTCACTCAACCGGTATTTAATTAAATATATAAAGTCTATAATCTATGCATTCAATCGTATATTTGTTTCTCAAAACAGTTGGATGTGTTGAAGACTCGATTAATGAACGCCTCATCCAATGAGTATCAGAGTATCAGTGATTGCATCAGATTGTTGTTCAGACAATCAGGTTTTGCCGGATTCTTCAAGGGCTACGTCCCGGCGTTCATACGTCTGGCGCCGCAAACGATACTAACGTTTGTATTCTTCGAACAGTTGAGGATTCGGTTCGGAATCAAAATCATCACTACTTCTCATAGTGACTGACAAGTGTCTGATGGGTTGTCCAGTCCATAGAGTCCATAGATTTCTATATTATATTCTATAGATTTACGACTAAATACTTGTTTTGCATTTATTATTAGATTTAAAATTAAGCAAAGAATCGTGTCTTTGGATTAAAATCCGGTGAATATCTCTAATCAATATAAAAATAATTAGATAATTATTGTCCAAAAAATTATATATTTATTTAAATGTTTATTTCGTTTACATATTTGTTGTATTAATTGTAATAATTGTTGTAATAATGAGTACAAATGATAGCATTTATAATATAATATAATATAATAAAAGACAATAAAATGAATTAATTTCAACACTTAAGAAGTAGTTGTCTAACCGGAACAGCCACGACATCCACAGTGAATGCACTCACGAGTGGAAGCGTTTGGGTCTTCGAGTTTCTCTCGCGGCACTCGACAGATACAGTTTGTCCCGAAGTTTGTGTCCCGAACTTGAATGCATCGCAAACAACACAAGTTCTCGTAACCTATTAACAGACAATCAGTTATACATCTAGTCATACAGTTGGTCACCGATGGCCACCGATAGCCATGTATTGATACAAACCTTGTTTCTTCCATTTGGCGATCAACGCGTGGTCAGCGATGCGCTGTTTAATACAGTAGTCAAACAACTCTCTTGAGATGGCATTGCGTTTGTAAAAGAGATCATAAATATATCGACTCCTCTGGTGATGGATCTTAAAGATAGGCCACAAAGACTCGGTCCGTCGTTTGCCTTCGTGTGACTCAGTCTCTGCGTCCCTCATCTTTGCCTCCAACTCCTCCAGAGTGGGCTCTATTAGTTCCCATCCATCAGGTGGCGGCTTATTCCTCGCTCTTCTCACTTTAGGCATCAATTCAATTGTCTTTTATTGTCTTTAATTGTCTTTAATTGTCACTCAATTTCACATCAATTATCACAACAATATTGTCGTCCCATTCATACAATACGTTACCATTTGTTTCATACATTGTTTAACGTTATTATGAAAACCAATCGAAAAACTTTTTAAAAATACTTTTTACAAAAATCTTTCAAATCTTTTAATGGCATTAATAAATGGTTCCTAAAGTTACAAAATTTTTTGAGTCAATTTACATAAGTTATAAAATAAGATAATAATAATAATTTTTATAAAAGTTTGGAAATAATGTCTTGAAATATATATATAATAAATGATAAAATGTTTAAAGCATTTGTCGGAAGATTTGTTTTAATGAATGGAATTCTGATTGGTTTGGATGTAATTGAAGATCGGGTCAAATACGGGCGGAGTAATGGGCCGATTGGCCATCGATGACAATATGTTTTGGTGAGAACTCAACGATATGTCCAACGAGTGCATCGGTGATGGTCTGGACGGCATCGATGGTCTTTGTGTTTGAATCAATTGATTGAGAGTTGGATCAAATTTGCATGAACTTCGCAAGTACTGGATCTGATTGACACGATCTCGTATAGCCTCTTCGGCAGCCATAACATTCATCTATAAATTAAATATCAATAAATCATTTAATTTAAGATTTACTTGACTTAAAAAAGAAAGATTAAGAAATGCATTACAGGAGTGCCGGTGACTTCAAAGACAGGATTATGAGCATTGCCTTTGGGTGTATTGATTCGGGTGTTGGTCTGGTCTTTGATGCCCATAATGACGGATCCGTGACGGCCCACAACCACACCGACATACTTTTTAGGCACGTCCACCAAAATGGTTATCTCTCCGTCGGTACACTTATTATCACGACTTTCTATTAGTTGTGTGAAGTGTTGGGACGCCTTCTCGATAGCCATGGCAGCTATCCGTACATTTTCAAGCTGTCCGGTCACCACAAACACCGGATCATCGCCTCTATATGGGGTCTTAATACAAGTGTTGGTCTCTGTCCTTAAGAACTTAATCTTAGATCCATTTTTACCTCAAATTTAATTAACAAATAATTTTACTCTTAAAAAAACTTATCATTCAATAAAAGACTACAAAAGTGATTACAAATACAAATTGTAAACTTACCGACAATTTGTGCCACATGTTCGCTGGTGGGCACCGGGACCTTTCGCATTACTTGTGCACTTTGTTTGTCCATAAAGTTATCCGTAGTTTTTTGTATTGATGTCAATACAGAAACCAAATCTCCGATTTCTTCAACAGCCGTATTGTGAATATTATTCAATTGTTTTAAAGACATTGCTTTCACTCACTCCTCGTTTTATTCAAATTAATTTTATTTTACAAATAACTTATAAATTATTAAAGTAATAGTTCACTTATTACTTCACTATTGGTTATAAAACTTTAACGTTACCGTTAGGGGGTTTTACAAACTGCGTCCCCCTTTTATTTATAAGTTTTGACTACAAGTTTTGTATTCAATACTCTATTGCTTAATGAGTTGAAAGGGTACCGACCGGTGGCTTTGAAGATTTACATCCTGTTTGATTTCTCA
>JAQIWK010000633.1:0-14462 GCA_034695265.1 Dissorhina ornata | reverse complement strand
TGTTCAAAGTCTATATCAGGTAGGAAAACAAGTTAAATATTTATAATTATATTATTATATAATATATAATTGCAAACATATTAAACAATTTAATGGATTAATAAATCATTTTAGTAATACTTTTATTTTTTTATTAACTCATTTGTTATACTGGATATTAATATACATAAATGTATTTATAAATAATTAACTAAAAGTTTTTTTTACGTAAATTTATTTTATTTGTTTTTTTAATTAAAAGTGATTTATAACTTCATTATATTAATTTAAACCGAATAATATATAACTTTATTAGTATTTATGTTGAAATACGTAAATAAGTAAAAATTAATTAAATTATTATTTAATTGGTAAGTTAATATCATTATACATATAAATAAAAAAGCAATAATAAAATTACAATTAAAATATATAAAATTAATTATTTAAAATTTACAAATTAGTTAAATATAAATTATAAATTTAAATAACTTTTGTTTGAAACAAAATTACAGAATATGTGAGAATAAAGCCGTAAATCTATAATAAATAAAAACTAATTAATTAAAACAATGGTTATATGAAACATACTAAATATTATATTAAAATCATTTTTGAATATATTATTATACAAACCGATAATAGAGTTGATTTATTTAAAGGCATAAACCCTCCGATTGTAAAGCCATACCAAATATCACGACTAATTGATTTGAATATTAAAATTTCATTGATATCCTGATTATTTAGCTTTGCATTACTAATGTCAATGGCGTCTAAACACGACAACAACCGACTGGACTCGTCGTACACCAAACCATGGATCAAACAATTAGCCGTCAATTTAGTTAACGAGTCAATCATTATATACAATAGTATCCTAACTATCATAGATATTTCATTCAAAGCACTACCAATTATTAATAAATAAATAACTAGCATGGCTAATGTCATTGTTGCTAATGTACTGAATATTTGTAGCTAGTTAAAAAAAATTTAAGTGTTTATTAAACAGTATATAACAGAAATTTTAAAATTATAAATTTACCAATCTCATAGTACTATCCAATTGGGCGATGACATCGCGAGCCCTAATATAATCACGTCTAATAGCATAAATATTACTAGCTCTAGTGTCCCTGGTCAATTGGTGCCGCCAGTCGGCCAATTGGCTGCTTATGGCCAGTGATAACATCCACAAAATAAACGCTAGGGGCCAAAGTGTTATCATTTTTGCCATGATTATTATGAAATCACATAAACACCCTACCCAAGTCATTGAACGTGCAAACCAACCTATAATCATTATCATGAAAGGAATGACCAAGTGTAAAATCCATACTAATGGAAACCATAGTCTGACGTTTCTTTCTATAGTATATAAAGTTATATAATTTTATACAAAAATTTTAATTTATATTTTTAAAATTAATAAATAAATTAACCTCTAATTTTGTATTTTAAAATAAGTTTAATAATTTCAAATCCTTGTAAATGAGTGTAAATACTATTCAATGTAGTATATATAGTGATGAATATAAAAGCCACATACATTGAATAATAAACAAAATAATGTTTAGCCTGCCATATGAGCAACATCATTTGAGATGTATTCAGTCTATATGTTGCCCATGAGTTTATAAGAGTATAGATAATTATACCAAAATAGCCTAGATAATCTAGGTGTTTATTATAGTAAAATCTATGGTTTTTGATGGTAACCCCACCAAAGGTTACACCAATAATACGGTAAAACCAAATGACAAATTGAGACATATTTGATACTTGGTCAACCACGTAACCATCATTGTAAGGGTTGTTTTTAACCAAGTACATATTTGGTTTACAATTTTATTATTGTAATATCAAAGTTACATATAAAATTAAATTTGCAATTAAAATATATTTGTAGTTAATATTGAAATAAACACATAAAAAATTTTATAAAAATAATTTATACACTGGGTTTGTTGTTAGTTACCTAGATAGTATTTATGTTAATTAAAGTTCTATTTAATATTTGTTTATTTATTAATATTATTTACAACAAAATATTTATTTTATTGATTTTAAATATTATTAAATATAGTTTGCAATTAAAATAATGAAAAAAATGTGTTAATATTTAAATAACTTTTGTTTGAAATAAAATCACAGAATATGTAAGAATAAAGCTGTAGATCTATAACAAGTGGAATAAATTAGTTTTAAAAACTAAATAAAAATAATTAAAAATATTTAATAATATACAAACCGATAATAAAGTTAATTTATTTAATGGCATAAACTCACCAATTGTAAAGCCATACCAAATATCGCGACTAATGGATTTGAAAATTAAAATCTCATTAATATCCTGATTATTTAGCTTTGCTTTACTAATATCAATGGCGTCTAAACACGATAATAACCAATTGGACTCGTCGTACACCCAACCATGGATCAGACAATTGGCCGTTAATTTAGTTAACGAGTCAATCATTATATACAATAATATCCTAACTATTTGATACATTTCCTTCAAAGCCGAGCCCATAACTAACAAATATATAAATAACATGGACAATGTCATTGATAGCAGTGTAGAAAATACTTGTAGCTAAATTAAGTTGAAAATATTAAAATAGTTATTTATATAAAATTAAAATTTATACCAATTCCATGGTACAGTCCAATTGGGCAATTACATTGCGAGCCCTAACATATTCACGTCTAATAGCAAATATATTACTAGCGCTAGTGTCCCTGGTCAATTGGTGCCGCCAGTCGGCCAATTGACTGCTTATGGCCAGTGATATCATTTGGGAACATAAAATTTGGACTATGTTTGGGTATAAAAAACTGTATTTTAAAATAAAAATAATTGAACAAGTAGTATATTGTTTTGAAGCCCAGTTATCATAGAGCTATGTATAAAATAATTGTTTAGTTTGATTAATTAATTAAATAATAATCACAATTAAACAACACATACTCCTAAACAGTGTTGTGACAAAATTTTTCAATGTTTCCCATAGAAAAGCATTGCGCGAAACACAACTTTCACTCAACTTTTACACAAAACGTAAACTCAATGCTTTCATAGCATAGCGTTTTACATTGATGTCACAAAACTTTTTAGGATTATATGTGGTTTAATTGTAATTATTAATTAATTACTTAATCAATTTAAACAATTATTTTATACATAGCTCTATGATAACTGGGCTTCAAAACAATGTACTATTTGTTTGATTATTTTCATTTTAAAATACAGTTTTTTATACCCAAACATTTTAACCATGCCATTTATAAAATCAGTTAAATACCATTTCCAGGTGACACCCAATTTTTGTGTAGACCATCCAAAAATCATAAATGTACTGGGAATAACAAAATGTAGTATCCAGGCAGTTACAATCCAAAGTTTAACTTTTTCCTCTTATTATTCAAATTAATAAAAATATATTTATAAATATTTCATTATTTTTATATATAAATATATATAAATTTATATAAATTAATATTAGTTTACCTCTGATTTTAAATTTCATAATTAGTTTAATGATTTCAAATCCATGTAAATGAGTGTAAATAACATTTTGTGTAAGACTTATGGTAAACAATATAAAAGCTATATATATTGAATAATAAACAAAATATTGTTTGGCCTCCCAAATGGTCAACATTGCATTAGTTGTATTCATATTATATGCCATCAATATGTTTATTATAGTATATATTGAAATAAATAAATAACCTAGATAATTTAAGTATTTATTGTAACAAACTTTATGCTTTTTGATAGTAACCCCTCCAAAGGTCAAGCCTAATATACGGTAAAACCAAATGACAAAATGAGCCATGTTTGATACCCAGTCATTTAAATTATTATTTTAGTTATAATTGTTGTTTTTAATCAAGTACATTTTAAAGCAAGATATAAAGTTATAAATAGCAAACTATTTGAAATAGAAGTTTCCGATTTAAGTAAATAGTATTTTATTTAAATAATTTTTATAATATTTAAAGTAGTATTATATGTATATATTTGATTTGTTGTTAGTAACCAAGATTATATTTATTGTAATTTATTTTGTTAAATAAAATTTGTAATAAATTTAATAATATAATATTATATTGAATAAACCACAAGTTTTACAAAATACTATATTTATATTTGAATATTTAATTATAATAATGTATAATGCAATAACAATTTTATCTAGATAATTGTTTTAAATGTAATATATAATGTATAAAAAATTAAACATAGTTGTCGGTATTTTAAATAACTTATAAATTAATTAATAAATTAAAATAGTTTTTAATTTAAATAACTTTTGTTTGAAATAAAATGACAGAATATGTGAGAATAAAGCTATAAATCTGTAATAAATAAAAATTAACTAATTAAAGTATATTAAATACATAAAATTAAAAAAAATATAATTTAATAAATAGTTATTAAAAAATAAAATAAATAAAACAGTATACAAACCGATAAAAGTGTTGATTTATTTAATGGCATAAACCCTCCGATTGTAAAGCCATACCAAATATCACGACTAATTGATTTGAATATTAAAATTTCATTAATATTTTTGTTAGTTAGCTTTGCATTACTAATGTCAATAGCGTCTAAACATGATAATAACCGGTAGGACTCGTCGTAAACCAAACCATGAATTAGACAATTGGCCGTTAATTTAGTTAACGAGTCAATCATTACATACAATAGTATCCTAATTACTAAATACATTTCATCCAAAGCTGAGCCCATTACTAACAAATATATAAATAACATGGACAATGTCATTGATACAAGTGTAAAAAATATTTGAAGCTAAATTAAAATAATTAATTCAATTATTAATGCATAATTATGTAAAATTCAAAATTTTTTACCCATCTCATATTATTATCCAATTGAGCGATTACATTGCGAAGCTTAACATATTTAAGTCTAATTGCAAATATATTATTAGCACTATTGTCCTTGGTCAATTGGTGCCGCCATTCAATCAGTTGACTTCTTATAGCCAGTGATAATGTCAATAAAATAAATGTTTGTGGCCAAAGTGATAGCATTTTTACCATGCAATTTACTAAATCAGTTAAATACCCTATCCAAGTAAGATTAAAGTTCTGGGCCGACCATCCCATAGTCGTAAACATGCATGCAGTAATCAAATGTAATACCCATACAATTGGAAACCAAAATCTAACTCTTCTTTCTTATTATTTTAATTAATAACAAAATAAATAAAATAAAACAAACTATATATAAAATCACATTAGTTTTAAACTATTTTATTGAAAAAATTATATGATTATTTTGGTATTGCACAAAGCCATCTTTAAAAGATAATAAACAATTCAATGTTCTACAGTTGTATTGACCCCCGAAATGCTACTTAAGTGTATTACCAAAATACTCAAACAATTTTTTTCATTGTTAGTTTACCTCTGATTTTTAATTTCATTATGAGTTTAATAATTTCAAATCCATGCAAATGAGTGTAAATAATATTTTGTGTAATATTTATAGTTAACGATGTAGAAGCTGCTAACATTGAATAATAAACAAAATAATGGTTGGCTTCCCAAATGACCAACATCATATTAGATGTATATGAGATATATACAACATATATGTTTACAATAGTGTATAATGCAATACCTAAATAGCCCAGATAATTAATGTATTTATTGTAGCAAATCTTATGATTTTTGATGGTAACCCCACCAAAAGTCACACCTAATATACGGTAAAACCAAACAACAAATTGGGCCATATTTGATACCCGGTCATTTGAATTATTATTTTGGTAATAATTGTCAACTTTAATCAAGAACATTTTTAAATATAAAATAAAAGTTTTTGGGTAAATAATTTATTTGTAGTAAAAGAATAAGAAAATTATATTTTATTAAAACAATTTATATAATATTTAAATAAGTAGTGTATGTGCACTAGATTTGTTGTTAGTAACCAAGATTATATTTATGATAATTTATATCGTTAAATCTAATTTATGATACATTTTAAAATATATTATAATTTATAATATATATAAACTATGTGTTTGTTAATTAAAATAAGATAATTAAATTTGAATAGTGAATTTATATAATTGAAATATATTTAGCAATAGAAATCTTATCTAGATTGTTAATTAAATAAAAGATAATTAAATAAATATATAACTTAATTTTTTATAAACATTTTATAAATAAACTTTTAAGTTTTAATATTAAATAACTTTTGTTTGAAATAAAATCACAGAATATGTGAGAATAAAGCTATAAATCTGTAATAAATAAAAATTAATAAATTAATGTAAATTTTATGTTAAATACATAAAAGTATGTTAAAATCTTAAAAAATAAATAGATATTAAAAAACAAAATAATATACAAACCGATAAAAGTGTTGATTTATTTAAAGGCATAAACCCTCCGATTGTAAAACCATACCAAATGTCACGACTAATTGACTTAAATATTAAAATTTCATTAATATCCTGATTATTCAACTTTGCATTACTAATATCAATGTCGTCTAAACAGGACAACAACCGATTGGACTCGTCGTACACCAAACCATGGATCAGACAATTGGCCGTTAATTTAGTTAACGAGTCAATCATTACATACAACACTATCCTAAATAACAAATACATTTCATTCAAAGCCGAGCCCGTTGTCAACAAATATATAAATAGCATGGTCAATATCATTGACAGTAGTGTAATAGATAGTTGCATCTAAATTAAGTTAAAATTGTAAATTTTTTTATCTAACAATTTGTAAGTAATCGTAAGAAATTAAAATATAAAACTCAATTTATATACCAATTTCATATTATTATCCAATTGGGCGATTACATTACGAGCCCTCACATATTCCTGTCTAATGGCAAATATATTACTAGCGCTAGTGTCCCTGGTCAATTGCCGTCGCCATTCAATCAATTGACTTCGTATGGCCAGCGATAATAGCCATAAAATAAATGTTTGCGGCCAAAGTGTTAACATTTTAGCCGAGCCATGTGTTAATTCATAAGCATACCATTTCCAGGTTGCATTTACATTCTGGGTATACAATCCCGTAACCATTATTATACTGGGAACAGCCATATGTAATACCCATACAATTGGAAACCAAAATATAACTTTCCTTTCTTATAATTATTTTAGAATAAATGTTGTAAAAATTTTATTAAAAGTTTAAAAATAAAATCAAGTTAATTTACCTCTGATTTTGAATTTCATAATTAGTTTAATAATTTCAAATCCATGTAAATGAGTGTAAATAGCTTTTTGTGTAACACTTATAGTAATCAATATAAAAGCTATAAATATTGAATAATAAACAAAATAATGTTTGGCCTCCCAAATGGCTAACATTAAACTGGATGTATTTGATTCATATGCCCCATATATGTTTATAATAGTATATAAAATAAGACCAAAATAGCCAAGATAATTAAGATGTTTATTATAACAAATCTCATGATTTTTAATGGTTACGCCGCCAAAAGTTACGCCAAATATACGGTAAAACCAAATAATAAATTGGGCGGTATTTGAAACCCGATCATTTGTATAGTTATTTTTGATATTGACATTTTTAACCCAGTACATATTTAAAACTTTATGAATATTAATTTCAAAAATTAAATCTATAAAAAATTGACAGTTTATAACTATATTTTTATTAAATTTTATTTGATTTGATTTAATTTTACAATCTAATTTATTTAATAGGTTTGGTGTTAGTAACCAAAAAAATATATGTTAATAAAAATTTTTAATAAAATTAAAAATAAATAAAATTCATATTATATTAATTGTTTTTAAATTCATTTAATATATTTGCACTTAAATATTTTAATATAAAATTATTATTTCACTATGTAGTTAAATAATTTATAAAGTGATATATGCAATTGATTTGTTGTTAGTTACAAAGACATTTTATTATATCAAATCAATTGCTTGTTATATAATATTTACATTTGATTATTTAATTTGTATAATTAAAATTTATTTTGTAATATAAATCTTTATTTAGATTATTATTATAAGTATATTATATTTAAATAAATATTTACTGTGTTTGATATAATAAGACAAATTGAAAAGTAATTAAGTTTTATATTTTTAAATTTAAGTAACTTTTGATTGAAATAAAATTACAGAATATGTGAGAATAAAGCTATATATCTGCAATAAAAAAAATTAAAAAAAAGTTAATTGCATATAAAAAATATAGAGTTAATAAAACCAATTATTTGTTAAACATGTAAAAAATTAAATTAATATACAAACCGATAAAGTGTTGATTTATTTAAAGGTATAAACCCTCCGATTGTAAAACCATACCAAATGTTACGACTTATTGATTTAAATATTAAAATTTCATTAATATCCTGATTAGTTAGCTTTGCATTACTAATATCAATGTCGTCTAAACACGACAACAACCGATTGGACTCGTCGTACACCAAACCATGGATCAGACAATTGGCCGTCAATTTAGTCAAGGATTCAGTCATTATAAACAATAGTACCCTAACTAACAAAAACATTTCGTTCAAAGTTGAGCTCAATACTCGTTTAGAGAAGGGACAAGAATTCTTGTGCGACTGTGAAAAAAACATTCAAGGATTGAGACATTTGTATATGTTTTAGTGTTACAAATGGCCTTCAGTTACTTACTCCTTTAAAGTTTTTTTCACAGTCGCACAAGAATTCTTGTCCCTTCTCTAAACGAGGCTCAATATTAATAAATAAATAACTAGCAAGGCCAATGTCATTGATAGTAACGTAACGAATATTTGCAACTAGGTTAAAAAATTATTATAAATTATAATTTACAAGTATTTAATAAATCGACTCGATAAATAATGTTGGACAAATAACTAATTCTATAATTGTTTTTGTGTTTGAATTGATAAATTAATTGATTTAAAAATTTATATTATTAATAGAAATGTCATAATTATCTACCAATTTATTTAATCTTTGTATAAATAATGTTTTAAAATTTACCAATCTCATAGTACTATCCAGATGGGCAATCACATTACGTAGCCTAACGTACTCCTTTCTAATGGTAAATAAATTATAAGCACTAGTGTCCCTGGTCAGTTGGCCACGCCATTCAACCAATTGACTACTCATGGCCAGTGATAATAGCCATAAAATAAATGTATTGGACCAAAGTGTTAGAAGTAATGCCATGTAATTGATAAAATCTTGTAAATACACTTCCCAAGTTAAACTAGTCTGGTTTGGATACCATTTACCAAATATTAGTAATAGCAAGGGAAAGACCAAGTGTAACACCCATACAATTGAAACCCATAATTTGATTTGAAACTTTTTAATTTTAATTTTTATAATTAGTTTAATAATTTTAAATCCATGCAAATGTGTGTAAATAGTATTGAGTATAATTGCTATCGTACTCAATATAAAAGCCATAAACATTGTATAATAAATGAAATAATACTTGGCCTGCCATACCAGCAACATTGATTGAGCGGTATTTATTTTGTATGTTCCTCATACAAATAAAGCACAGTATAATAGTATACCAAAATAACCAAGGTAGTTAAAGTATTTATTATAATAAATGCCATGATTTTTAATGGCCACACCGCCAAATGTTACGCCTAATATACGGTAAAACCAAATGACAAATTGAACAATGTTTGATACCCGGTCATCTGAATTTCTATGTTTGTTATATTATCTATATTCCTATGTTTTTAACCCAGTTCATATTTATAATTTTATTAATTTTTACTTGAATATTTAAAAGTTAAATAAAATTTAAAGATTTGAATTAAATTTTTATTAAATCTTATATAATTATAATTTACAATGTAATTTCTTTTCTATGTTTGTTGTTAGTAACCAAGATTAAATGTTTATAATAATTTTTTGTTGTTAAAAAAAATTGTTAAATATATAAACTTATAATATAATGTATGTTTATGAATTTTTTAGACACATTTGCACTTAAATTTTTAATCATAATAATTGAAATAATAATATAATTTTATCTAGCTAATTATTAAGTAAATTTAATATTTTTAATACCCAATATTTTTAGTATTAAATAAATGATTATTATTAGTTGTATATTAATTAAATATATATTATTAACTTGTTATTAAATTATAAATTTAAAATAACAATACAAAATATTGAATTAAATATAAATTAAAATATAATTAAATTTATTATTTAAGTTTTTAAAACTTCTTATTTTTAAAACAATTGCAACATAAGTCTTTATTTAGATTATTATAATAAATACATATATATTTAAATGTATAATATATTTATATAAATATTTATTGTTTTGATATAATAAGACAAATTAAAAAGTGATTAAGTTTTAAATTTTTAAATTTATGTAACTTTTGATTGAAATAAAATTACAGAATATGTGAGAATAAAGCTATAAATCTGTAATAAAAAAATAAACTAAATTAATTGCATATAAATAAATATAGAGTTAATTAAACAAATTATTTGTTACACATGTAAAAAAATTAAATAAGTATACAAACCGATAAAAGTGTTGATTTATTCAAAGGCATAAACCCTCCGATTGTAAAGCCATACCAAATATCACGACTAATTGACTTAAATATTAAAATTTCATTAATATCCTGGTTAGTTAGCTTTGTATTGCTTATATCAATGTCGTCTAAACACGACAACAACCGATTGGACTCGTCGTACACCAAACCATGGATCAGACAATTGGCGGTTAATTTAGTTAACGAGTCAATCATTATATACAATAGTATTCTAATTAACAAAAACATTTCGTCCAAAGTCGAGCTCAATATTAATAAATAAATAACTAGCATGGCCAATGTCATCGATAGTAACGTAACAAATATTTGCAACTAGATCAGCAAATTAATTAATTATTAAAATATAACAACAAATATAACTGTTTAGAATAATGTTTGTCAAATTTTTTTAAAAAATTTAAACAAATTTTGTTAAATATTTTAGAAATTTGCATAAATAAAAGAAAATTTCATCTTCCTCAACATCTACCAAAGAAGTTGTCGGTACTACATGAAATAGTTGCAAACAGTGTTGAAATTATATGAAATTGTTTGTCAAATATTTTATCAATAAATTGATAAAAAAATATGCAAAAATTATTTTTATATCTAGTAACGTTTTTGAACAGAAACATTTTTTATTTTAAAACCAAGAATGTATATATCTCGAGTAGCAGTTAACATATTGTTATAATTTTTTTACCATATGAAACAAGATATTATTGCTAACATTTCATTAGTTGAAAGTGATATTGTAAACATTATGATTGTTATGTAAAACAATATTTAAAAATTTCAAACACCGATTTGACCATTTTGCACTTGAGTACCCAACATAAAAGTGGTATTAATTTTGAAGGCTTTTTTAATAAACATAATAATTTGAAAAAAAAAATTTTGGGTACCGAAGTGCAACATTAAGTTTTTTTTTTGACAAAAACTGATTTTTTCAAAAAAGGCAAATTCTGGATATATTTTGTTATTCTATTCATATTGTAATTGTTATTAACATTCAGAACCTAAAGACAATTTTTAAAATATTAAGCCGTTCTCAAGATATATACATTTTATATTCAAAAAAATTTTTTTGTAAAGTTAATTTTCCAAAGTCAATAGCTTTATGAATATATGTCCTAGTAAAATATTTACATCACAAATTAACAATTATAAAAATTTGACCACTTCTGGTCATCTACCGACAAGTCCTTTTGGTAAATATAGTTTTAAAATTATTATGTAAAATATAAATTTACCAATCTCATGGTGCTATCCAGATGGGCAATAACTTTACGAATCCGAATATACTCCCGTCTAATGGTAGATAAATTATAAGCACTACTGTCCCTGATCAGTTGGCCACGCCATTCAACCAATTGACTACGTATGGTCAATGACAATAGCCATAAAATAAATGTATTGGACCAAAGTGGTATAATTAAAGCCATGCTAGTCATAAAATTGTGTAGACACAATCTCCAAGTTGGATTGGTTTTGTTTATATACCATTTACCAATCATCATGAATAACAAGGGAATGACCAAGTGCAACCACCATACTATTGGAAACCAAAATCTCGCTTTTCTTTCTATTATAATTTTATGACATTTAAGATTTGATTTTAAAATATTTTAGGGTAAAGAATCTTGTAATATTATAATATAAATTTACCTCTGATTTTAATTTTCATAATTAGTGTAATAATTTCAAATCCATGTAAATGAGTGTAAATCATATTTTGTATGATTCCTATAATAATTAATATAAAAGCAATAAACATGGTATAATAAATAAAATAGTATTTGGCCTGCCATATGATTAACATTGTATCAGATGTATTCATCGTGTATGTGCCCCATACAATTATAGCAGTGTATAATAATATAGCAAAATAACCTAGATAATTAAGGTATTTATTATAACAAATTCTATGACCCTGAATGGTCACACCGCCAAAAGTTATGCCTAGTATACGGTAAAACCAAACGGCTATTTGGGCCATATTTGACCCCATGTTATCTGAAATAATATTATGTTTGTTATTGATATTTTGAACCCAGTTCATATTTTAATCTTTATTAATTTTTATTTTTATACATGAAACAAGTTAAATAAAAATAAATTTTTATTAAAACAATTAAAATGTAATTTATTTTCTAGTTTTGTTGTTAGTAACCAAGATTAGATATATATATTTATAATATTTTGTTTTGTTTTGTAATAATATTTAATAAAACTTATAATATAATATAATTTAAATTATATAAATCGTTATGAATTTATATATAACATTTGCATTTTAAAAATTTAATCTAAATAATTGAAATAAAATAATTTTACCTTGATAATTAATTAGTAAATTTAATATTTTTAATAAAAATTTATACTGTATTATATACTTTTAAATAAATGATTAGATTATTAACTTGTTATTAAATTACAAATTTAAAGCAATTTAATTCAAAATATTGAATTTAATATAAATTAAAATATAAGTAAATTTATTATTTGAGTTTATAAACTAATTATTTTTAAAATAATTTTAATTTAAATAAATTAAATTAAAATAATAATAAAATTACAATTAAATTATATACATATAGAATCTATATTATAGATAGATATATTATACAATATAAGGTATAATAATAAAAATTTGATTGATTGTATTGTCATTAACTATAACAACATTATGTTTTTTGTATATTTTAATGAAAATTAAAAAAACAGCTAAATAAATGCAAATAAGTTGTGATTAATTAGTAATTAAATAAAATTGATTAAAATTAGCCAAACATTTTATATACATTATGAAAAGATTTATAATTTGTAGAGTAAAACAATATTTTTTATATTATAAATTATTACAATGTTATATCAACCAAGATAAATAGCATTGTCGTTTGATAAATAATATTATGTTTTATTTACATTAAAATTGCATAAAAACTAATTTATTTAAAATATGCAGTAATAAATAATATTTATATTATAATATTTATAATATTATTATTTTATATATGTAAATTATAGTTATATGTTTAATTTTATTTAAATTTTAAAAAATGTTTCTAGTTTTAATCTATATGAATATATATTTTAAATAAAAATCTTAATTACATAACTATTTATATTTAATATTTAATTTAAAATAAAGTGTAATATAATTTAAAAATACATGATTAATAAATAATTTGATTAATTTTAAAAATTAAATATTCATTACTTAATATCAAAATAATATATAATTACAACTTATTGTATAAAATTGTAATTTTTTAAATAATTAAATAATTTGTAATTATAAAATAATTGTTTTTATTAATTATAGACCGATGTTTGTGACACAACTCCTGTGCCAACAAAACAAACATTTCAATCAAACAATACATTTGTTAGTTGAGTGCTATTTTAAGTAAAAATATTGTTTAAAAAATTAGTTAAAATATTTAATAACATAAAAGTTAATGCTATTTATAAAATATATTTTGCTATTTATATAATATTTATCAATAGATAAACATTTAAAATTTAAAAAAAAATTAAATTTTACTAAACAAAAAATAATTGATTATTTTTTGTCGTTTTGTGCATTTTTTTGTTGCATAAAATTAAACCAAAAAATTGATTTTTAAATAAATCCTTTTTTATTTAATAGACATTTTTCTTATAAACAAAAAAAAATCTTTGATGAAAAAGTAAAGTATTAGAAAACAAAATATATGAAAAAAAAGTAAAAAACAAAATTAGTTTTTAGTGACTACTGACTGTAGGGACATATGTTTAGATCACATCCTCTTTTTTCGTAGCCATTTGTGCTAAACATAAGAGTTAAGTAAAAAATAGAGAAAGAGAGAGAGAGAGAGAGAGAGAGAGAGAGAGATAGAGAGAGAGAAAGAGAGAG